>CM030191.1:12558894-12571394 GCA_017639675.1 Aplochiton taeniatus
CACACACACACACACACCCTCACCTTGGCCACACACTTATTGCCCATCACTGGATATGCCAACTCACTCACTCCCTATTTTCCACACACAGGCACATATCTGTGGATCAACATTGTATCAGCGACATGACACATACAACATGGCCCTTTGGGGGACTTGTCCCTGTTTCCTGTTTCCTGATGACTGTTTCATGTTGACTGTTTCCTGATGACTGTTTCCTGTTTCCTGTTTCCTGATGACTGTAGAGACAGGACAGACCATCCAGGATGACACTGGTAGAACTTAGTATGAGTAGCGTTGTCTCTGCATTTGACCACACTGTGAAATATCCATTGAATACATAATAATAAAAATCACATTATTAATAATCCCTTTCTTTAGCACTTTTCGGAACAATCGTACAAAGTGCTTAAACAGCAAGGACACATTTCATACAAATTGACATTAAAATGTGTACAAATACATACACTGTTCCTCACAGTTAAGAGGTAACCTCTCATTCATACCGGTTATCCTGCACATCATATTTAGTTTGTCTAACTGAACCTTAGCTCAACTCCATCAGACATCCTCTGCTGTGTTGCAGCATTGTGGACAAAGCATGACGTTACAGTGTTATGGCTCGAATTCCCACCTGCTCTAAAACACTGTGACACTTATCTAATAACCAGAAGAGCTGCAGGTGGTCTACGGCGGTTTCAAAACCAAAAAGGTCCGCGCTGTTTGTCAGATGTAATATGCAGGGTGTTTTTGTTTCTTTTCTGTAAAACAGCCTTGTTTTTTTTTGGGAATATTGTTTTCAGTCAAGATGTTTTTTCTCTCTTTTTTCATTTCCTTTTTGAGGGCGTAACTTTTTCATTTTCTCATTTCTTTTACAGTCTACCCATTTCTTAGACTGTAACAGGAGCACTTTAAACAGAGGGAAATGCACCTTTCATTAATATTTTAGGATAATCTGGTTTTCGGTTGCTATGTGGAACAGCAGAAGACACACCCTGGAGACGTGTTCATGTTCTCCGTGTCAGAGAGATACGCCTTCTAACCCAAATATACAACTGGCTCTGCTCCAAGGAGACCGAGGGGAGCACGGGAGAAAGAGAGGGGGAAAAGGAGGGAGAGAGTGAGAGAAGGAGAGAGGGAAAAGGAGGGAGAGTGTGAGAGACAGAGAGAGGAAAAAGGAGGGAGAGAGTGAGAGAAAGAGAGAGGAATAAGTAGGGAGAGAGTGAGAGAGAGAGAGAGGAAAAGGGAGGGAGAGAGTGAGAGAAAGAGAGAGGGAAAAGGAGGGAGAGTGTGAGAGAAAGAGAGAGGAATAATTAGGGAGAGAGAGAGAGAGAGAGAGGAAAAAGGATGGAGAGAGTGAGAGAAAGAGAGAGGAATAAGTAGAGAGAGAGAGAGAGAGAGAGAGAGAGAGAGAGAGAGAGGATTACAGAGGGAGAGAAAAGAGAGAGAGAGAGAGAGAGAGGATTACGGAGGGAGAGAGGGAGAGAAAGAGAGAGAGAGAGAGAGAGAGAGAGAGAGAGAGAGAGAGAGAGAGAGAGAGAGAGAGAGAGAGAGAGAGAGGATTACGGAGGGAGAGGGAGAGAGAGAGAGAGAGAGAGAGAGAGAGAGAGAGGATTACGGAGGGAGAGAGGGAGAGAAAGAGAGAGTGAGAGAGGAAAAAGGAGGGAGAGAGAGACAATGTGACAAACAGAGATATGCATGGAGAGATTGGAGACAGTGGTGGAGGTAAAGAAAGAGGGAGGGGGAGAAAGGGAGAGAGGGAGAGAGTGAGAAACAGAAAGAGACAGGTAGAGAGAGAGAGAGACACACACACACACACACACACAGGCAGAGAAAGAGGGAGAGAGAGAGAGAGAAAGAGAGACAGAGAGAGAGAGAGAGAGAGAAAGAGAGAGACAGACTTTTTTTTACTTTAAGATGCTTTTTATTAAGACATCAACTTATAAACAAGGATAAACCCACCCCCTTATTTACACCCCTGTCCCCTTAAAATCCACCCCCTTATTTACACCCCTGTCCCCTTAAAACCCACCCCCCACACCCCTGTCCCCTTAAAACCCACCCCCCACACCCCTGTCCCCTTAAAACCCACCCCCCACACCCCTGTCTCCTTAAAACCCACCCCCTTATTTACACCCCTGTCCCCTTAAAACCCACCCCCCACACCCCTGTCCCCTTAAAACCCACCCCCCACACCCCTGTCCCCTTAAAACCCACCCCCCACACCCCTGTCTCCTTAAAACCCACCCCCCACACCCCTGTCTCCTTAAAACCCACCCCCCACACCCCTGTCCCCTTAAAACCCACCCCCCACACCCCGCCCAATAAAAAAAAACTGCCCACGATGTTACAGGTAAACCTGATGGAAACCAATAACAAAGCAGAGGTACAAAACAGGTACCCAACACAATAAAAGCACAGAGGCCACCTCTAGACTTCTATACACCTCGTCTTCATCTGCAGTACACAGTTCCCTTCAAAGACCCCATGCTGCCTGGAAAGCTCCCAAATCATTCAACAGGCTAGAGTAGGTGAATTCTATTCTAAGGCGTGCAGAGACCATCCCTCTAAACATGGCCTCTGGGTTTACAGACCCATTCCCATTGACCTTGTTCCTCCAGGTCAGCCAAATAGCCAACGTTGCATGCCCAAACAGGAAGTTCATCAAACAACATAAAGACCGTCTTGAAAAAGAGTACCTCGGACCAAACATAAACAAACCCACTGAGAGAGAGAAAGAGAAAGAGAAAGAGAGAGAGAGAGAGAGAGAGAGAGATGCACACAGATAGATAGAGACAGACAGAGAGAGAGAAAGAAAGAGAGAAAGAGATAGACAGAGAGAGCGAGAGCGAGAGAGCGAGAGAGGGAGAGAGAGAGAGACAGACAGAGAGAGACAGACAGAGAGAGAGAAAGAGACAGAGAGAGAGAGAGAGACAGAGAGAGCGAGAGCGAGAGAGCGAGAGAGGGAGAGAGAGAGAGACAGACAGAGAGAGACAGACAGAGAGAGAGAAAGAGACAGAGAGAGAGAGAGACAGAGAGAGACAGACAGAGAGAGACAGACAGAGAGAGAGAAAGAGACAGAGAGAGAGAGAGACAGAGAGAGAGAGAGAGAGAGAGAGAGAGAGAGAGAGAGAGAGAGTTCTGCTGGTCTGGAAGTTAATCCACGCTGACGGATCATGGCGAGGTAAAACAGAAGGGGGTTTGGCGTAGGGAGAGAGAGGTCGATCCAAAGATTCCCGTTTCTAATAGCAACAGAGCCAGGCTTCCCGGGAAAAGGCAGGGTGAGTCCTGCCAACACACAGGAGCAATAAAAATAGACATACTACATACAAACATAAATCACTGGAGGTCATTTATAAGAGACCATTATACATACATATATACATATATATATATATATATATATATATATATATATATATATATATAAACGTATATTATTGCATGTAATGCAAAAAGATGTGCTATACACATACATTAATCATAGAAAGAGAGCAACAGGAGACACACGAGGTGTCTTTCTCTCTGGACAACAGTGACAGGTCTGTGTCAAGGTCATGGAGGGTACATGACTCCGACAACGCTGAATAGATGATGTTTATCCTCAGCTTATTAGAGGAATATTCTTCATGAAGTGGAAACTGATTTAAATGCTTTCACAGGTCAATCCTGCAGCAAATAAAACTACTTTAACTCTCGCTATGTGTACGGCACCTTTAGGGGGAGGGACCTGAATGGGACGTCATATTTCCTCCCTATTCTTTGGAGGAAAGAGGTGTGTGTGTGTGTGTGTGCGTGTGTGTCTTTTGGTCCGCCGTCGCCAATCATTCGCCACAGCTGCGATAGCGTGCAACACTTGGGCGTCGTGGCGACGCGTCCCCCGCAGCGACGGGTGCGTCTCGGTATGAAAGCGGAGTGAGGCGGAGTGAGGCGGAGTGAGGCGTAAGACGGAAAGGACCGGATAAAAAGGTTGTGTGTCCACGGTGTGGCTGCTTACAGGGAGCTAGCGTAAGTAATGAACATATGGTTCCAGTGTTGGACCAGAACAGGTGAATTGTCATGGGTCTTTTCTCTCAAATTAAGGAGAGGGTAATGTTCCTGATCCATTGGGCTTCATCATGGTTGGGAAACTATTCAAAATGTAATCACACAAAGAACATGTACCATTTAGAAAAATATAGTACTGTTCACAACAATAAAAGGGTCATTCATTGTGATTGCACAAAAACTTTTATTTCCAGGGTCCAGGAATACATTTCACCAACTGATCCGACTGACTCTTTTACGACTAGCACTTTCATAGTGGAAGAAATATCAAAATAAAGTTGATGTGTTTTAGAAAAATGAACAATGACAACAAATGAAGGATTTTTTTTTTCTCTTGCTTTTCACAAGGTACAACCTCAACGTGAGTCCTTTCAGTATGGCACTGTTTACGTTTGAGTTAAAGTGGCAAACTGGTCTAAAGACATGACACAGGGATAAATATACATATTCATATTCACAGAGTTCACTGTTGAGTCTAAATGCTTACTACAAGCCTACTTGTAAGTGCTGGAGAATAGAGAGTTGTGCTTTAAAGTTGTGCTTGCAACAATGTCATATCAAAAACAGAGATGTGTATGTACACAACTGCTTTTTTTTTTTTTTAGCGCTGTTGAAATTGATTGTGATCCTGCGTTGGTTTTCTTTTGTTTTAACATATATATTATTCTTTTTTTGTATCTTAGTTTGTTTAAATAATTTATTTCATAAAGGAAATTTTTTTGTTTACAAAAAGTGACACAAATGAGAACCAGTCTTGTAAATGCATTTGATCAGACATTTTTGTTGTCATCCGCCAACACTAGCAATATAAATCATAATCATGAATAAATCATTTTTAAGCACCTTTCATTGTGAAAAAAAAAATATTATATATCTTTTTTTTTAAATGCTTTACAACACATTCAAGAATAGAAACTTCCTCTGACAAATACAGAATCTCATGTTAAAGTTATTGTAGTCATTTGGTTTGTTTGCACCAGAGCTAGTTAGGTCTGGCGTTGATAATAGAGGTTGATTATCTTTGTCATGACATGAAAAATGTACAGAACATTAACTGCAGATATGGTCTTGAAATAATAAAAAATATAAATGCATAGCCTTTTTTTTTGTCTAATTCGTTATTTTCAATTACTGGCTCCTCTAAAATGGAAAAGTCATCTCAATATGAATTCCTTCCTGTATTTTTAAGTGCTAAAATAGTAAAACTACTCATTTTCCAATCCGGGTCCACATAAAAAATAAAGTCCTGACCCCAGAGCTTACTTACTTCCATATGTGAATTGAACCAAATTACAAGAATTGGATGAATTGGCACCGTAGCAACCAAGTAAAGAAAAAAAACTAGAACTGCTTGAGTTAGATTTCAGTGTCATTGACCACCAGCATAACAGATTATTTTTACTACACTGATGATCAAAAAAGCCCTGCATGACAGTTTACCTCATAAGGTAGAGCTACAATTGCACCACACAAAAAAGAACAATACTTTCCAAAGCTGAAAGCAACACTTTGAATAACTATTGTAGCTACAGTATACTGTATATGCATATTTCATCTTCAAATTTTTTTGTTTTTGTTGGTAAGGACTTTTAATGTTAGTGTGGTGCTTATACAGTATATTGTATAAATACATCGACTGTATACAACTCAATCAGTATTGCAAGTTTCAGTATTTAAGCTGTTCACATTCCAAACAAGTAAATAAGCGCCTCGCAACATTTCTCAAACATTTGCTCCCATCTGAAAAGTAATATTCTCTTCACCCCTCTGTCTTGTTTTAGATTCAATTTTTTCTCTCTCCATGAAACCTTTTGAATCTTGCTTATCTCAGTAACTTCAAAGATAAGAATGAAATGCTGTTTTGTTTTAATACATAACATGAAATATAATATATAACAAGGACAGATGACAATATCAACTGAGTCTACTGCATATCTATATCTAGAACACATAAGACAAACCTGGGGACGTACACCACCCATGGACTGCTTCAATCTTTTGGTGCCTTCAATCAGGGATTCTCAGGCTTGGTACTGAATCTGACAAAATGGCTGACCTCAGGCTTGGTACTGAATCTGACAAAATGGCTGACCTCAGGCTTGGTACTGAATTTGACAAAATGGCTGACCTCAGGCATGGTACTTAATTTGACAAAATCGCTGACCTCAGACTTGGTACTGAATCTGAAAAAATGGCTGACCTCATCCGTGGTACTGAATCTGACAAAATGGCTGACCTCAGACTTGGTACAGAATCTGACAAAATGGCTAACCTCAGGCTTGGTACTGAATCTGACAAAATGGCTGACCTCACACTAGGGGTGCGTCCCAATACCCATACTAACATAATATTTTGTTTGCCAGAAAAAGATTTAGTATGTCCCAATACAAAGTTTGTCAAATGCAGTATGCCGAAAATACCAGGATGTCCAACTGCATCGGGTCGCATTTTACAGTATGCAAGCCAGCATGCTTTTCTGACCCACAATCCTCTGCGAAGTGGAAGACACTTCACATCGACTGAGCCGCCCCGAGGGAGCATAGACACAACAAAAAACAACGGAGCTCTCCGCGTTACCCTCCGACAGTAGACACATCTCTGGCGAACTCGGCAAATGCAGTTTTGTTTGATTCTCCAAGGCCAGACATGTAGCACCAACCATTGTCAAATTTTGTGCTACGAACTGCGACGGATGTATGAGCAAAGTTCAAGGCGTAATGTTATGACTAAGTAATATGTCCCAATTGTACGCATACTGCATGGAACAGTACGCATTTTGTAAGGGTAGATACAGTACGAGTTCTAAAAGTAATAAGTATGTGATTTGGGACGCAGCGTATATACTGAATCTGACAAAATGGCTGACCTCAGACTTGGTACTGAATCTGACAAAATGGCTGACCTCAGACTTGGTACTGAATTTGACAAAATGGCTGACCTCAAGCTTCCATCTCCATTAGAAAATGTATCACGGTGTAGCTATTCAGCTGAAATTCTGTATTGAAAAAAGAAACAAAACACGCTTTATTTGTCTGTGGACGACACACACCCTTCAAATGCCTAATGTTGTGCACATACTCACACATATCAAGTGCTTCCCTAAATTCTGTATTGATTCTCACACGTTTTTTGACATTCCATACAGACTCCATCTTCTTAACATTCACATTTCCTCCGAGTGAAAAAAAAAGACCCAAAGTAAGCGTCACAGAAATGAGTCACTGATGTCATAAATGTCATTTTGGCATGACTTTCGGTAGACGCACAGTTAGTTGACACTTGCTGGCGTGGTAACAAACAAGGTTATTTCAACATATTGTCTCTGAACAAATGCCTTGAGACCTAAAGCGTGAACACCCTGGATGTCAAATGGACCATTCTGTCAATTGCGCAGGTCTGTGAGAGTTCTAAACAGACGACACCCGGTCAAGACAATCAACCTGTTGATTGGAGTTTTGCAATCGCGTTTCCGAATATAAACCGTAAAAAAAAAAAAGGCGTGCGGTCGTTTTGGAAAGAAAACTATGGAGAGACATCTCGCAAAGCTTTCTAAACGCTGTAGGTGGTCGACCCAGGAAACAGCCCTTTAGGGTTTCCTGTCAGCTGTCCCAGCGGCCCCTGCTCCTCCCCTCAGAGGTAGAGCCCGGGGCCGTGAGGGTCTTGGAGCGAGGAGAGAGCGCTGGGGCACGAGGGCGGGATGTCGGCGGGCGGCGTCCCGTTGCCGTTGGGAACCAGACAGCTCCCGGGGTAGGCTAGGTCAGCGCGGCGGCTGACGACGAGACCGTTGTCGAACTAAACGACAGACAGACAGAAACAAATGAACAGAGAGCGGTTTAGAGGAGGACACCGTTAAAGAGATGAAAGAAGTACAAAAATTATTATTATTATTATTATTATTATTAATCAATAACTCCTAAAAAAACAAAACAAGAAGTGTCAAATCAGCGGTTATTATATCCTCTTTCAGCCTAGCTTGGCACTGCTTGTGTGTGTGTGTGTGTGTGTGTGTGTGTGTGTGTGTGTCTGTGTAGTTCTCTGTGTTGTGAGGTCTGTTTAGTAGTTGTGAGGTTCTGTTTTGTAGATGAGAGGTTTGCTTTGTAGTTGTTAGGTTCTGCTTTGTAGTTGTTAGGGTTGTTTTGTTGTTGTGAGGTCTGTTTGGTAGTTGTGAGGGTTGTTTTGCAGTTGTGAGGTTTGCTTGGTAGTTGTGAGGGTTGTTTTGTAGTTGTTAGGGTTGTTTTGTAGTTGTGAGGTTTGCTTGGTAGTTGTGAGGGTTGTTTTGTAGTTGTGAGGTTTGCTTGGTAGTTGTGAGGGTTGTTTTGTAGTTGTTAGGGTTGTTTTGTAGTTGTGAGGTTTGCTTGGTAGTTGTGAGGGTTGTTTTGTAGTTGTGAGGTTTGCTTGGTAGTTGTGAGGGTTGTTTTGTAGTTGTGAGCCAGAGAATCAACCAGCGGTGGCAACATTTACACCACACAAGAAGCACCGCCTCAGCTCTGTGTGGAAAACAAATAGAACTCACTCCCCCTCTTTTTCTCCTCACTTAGTCACCCGTCCTGTATCAACACAAAGGCCCCCCCCCCCCCCCCCCCCCCCCCGCCCCCCCCGCCGCCCCGCCCCCCTGCCTCTCCTTTTCACCCTCATTTATAAAAAACTCATTAACTGCTGACCTCACCTCAGGAATACACACAAACACACTCCCTCCCTCTCTCTCTCTCTCTCTCTCTCTCTCTCTCTCTCTCTCTCTCTCTCTCTCTCTCTCTCTCTCTCTCTCTCTCTCTCTCTCTCTCTCTCTCTCTCTCTCTCTCTCTCTATCTCTCTCTCTCTCTCTCTCTCTCCCTCTCCCTCCCTCCCTCTCTCCCTCTCTCCCTCCCTCCCTCCCTCTCTCCCTCCCGTCCTTCCACCCTCCCTTCCTCCATCCCTCCTTGCCTTCCTCTGCTGCATGAGGTAATAAGGACTACAGTAGTAGGTCAGTGGATCTCACGCTCTCTCTCTCTCTCTCTCTCTCTCTCCCTCTTGGCTGGCCGGTTGACCTGACGCAGGGTTTAGTAATATCTACCTCATTCATTCATTCATTGTTTCAATTCTATTTAAAAATGTAAACTATACATTTACCCTGGAATATTTGCTTGCTAGGAGGAAATTGTTATTGGATAACACTGGCCAAGCAATTTAGCCTGAATATTTTCAATTTGCTTTACTCCTCGGGTAAATGTTCCCATTATTCTGTAAAAAAAAAAAAAAAAATTCTGATAAGGGATTCGTTCTCTTTGGCATTGCAACGCAAAAAAAACAAAAAAAAGGGAGAAACTATTCTAAGAAGTATGTACAGTATGAACAGTGTATTTTCCACCAGTGACCCCCATCTGCATCCCACATCTTATAACCTGTTTGGTCATCTCTGTGAGCAGTCAGTCAGTGTTAGAATAGCAGTGATCTGCTGCAGGACCATCTGTCACAATGGTGTATATCTACAACCACCTCCCCTTTGGTCTTCTGCCTACCCCTCTCACCCCCTCACCTCCTAACCTCACCCACTCACCCTCTCACCCACTCACCTCCTCCCTCACCCATTCACCTACTCCCTCACCCACTCACCTCCTCCCTCACCCCCTTACCCTCTCAAACCACTCACCCCTCACTACCTCCCTCCCTCACTCAATCACTCCCCCTCACCCATTCCCCCATTGTCCCCCTCCCTCACCCACTTACACACTCAACCCATTCTCCCCTCCACCTCTCCAACCCACTCACTCCCTCACCTCCTCACCTCCTCCCTCACCCCCTCCAGCTCTATTTACGTAGTCTGTCAGGTAGGATCTTCCCTGACCCGGCCCGAGGCTGAAGTCCAATCCGTGGGCCTTTGAGGGGCCTGTGTTATCGGCACTCTCTGCCTGAACTATATTTAAAATGGCAGAGTAATGCCATAGTTCTGACGGAACACGACGGTTCTCGGACAGCCAACAGTCTATGGTCTAACAGAGGGCGATGGTTCTAGGACAGACCATAGTCTATGGTCTAACAGAGGGCGATGGTTCTAGGACAGACCATAGTCTATGGTCTAACAGAGGGCGATGGTTCTAGGACAGACCATAGTCTATGGTCTAACAGAGGGCGATGGTTCTAGGACAGACCATAGTCTATGGTCTAACAGAGGGCGATGGTTCTAGGACAGACCATAGTCTATGGTCTAACAGAGGGCGATGGTTCTCGGACAGCCAACAGTCTATGGTCTAACAGAGGGCGATGGTTCTAGGACAGACCATAGTCTATGGTCTAACAGAGGGCGATGGTTCTAGGACAGACCATAGTCTATGGTCTAACAGAGGGCGATGGTTCTAGGACAGACCATAGTCTATGGTCTAACAGAGGGCGATGGTTCTAGGACAGACCATAGTCTATGGTCTAACAGAGGGCGATGGTTCTAGGACAGACCATAGTCTATGGTCTAACCTCCATTTCACTTTTTAGTCTGAAGAGGATTCTTTTTGTGGTCTTGGGTTGACGTCTCTGTCTGTCTGTCTGTCTGTCTGTCTGTCTGTCTGTCTGTCTGTCTGTCTGTCTGTCTGTCTGTCTGTCTGTCTGTCTGTCTGTCTGTCTGTCTGTCTGTCTCTTTCTCTCTCTCTCTCTCTCTCCACCTCTCTCTCTCTCTCTCTTTGATTCTCTCCCTGTCTGTGTGTCTCTCTATCTCTCCTTCTCTAACTCTGATCCCCCCCTCTCCCTCCCTGTTTCCTCTCTCTCTCAGTCTAGACTGAGCTACATGTCTGTTTGCATGGGGCTGTCTGTTCAGGTTAAGTCAGACAGAGTGACAGAGATCAGTGGGGATCAGAGTAGATCCTTCTAGTTCTACCCTGAGATAGACTCCACAGCTCAGCTCAGCATGTTTGTTCAGTTCAGTTGTCTTGAGGAAATGCAGTCTGCCCCTGACTGCAGTTTATTTATACTGTATATTAAACTAATGTTAGGCCAATTTTCAGTCCAATTTAATGGTAGTTTGATACAAAAAGACAAGACAAACCAAATAATTGATGTGATTCCAAACCTCTGCGCTCTGGTATACATTCTAACAAATGCATATATATATATAAAAACATATATAAAAAATTCGGAATATATTAACAACACAAAACAATGAGAAAGCAGCTCTTCTAATTTCCCCGTACCTTGTGTGTGGAGTGAGGGCTGTGGGATGGGCTGCCCCCTCTGTATGACTCTATGGAGGACGAGTGCTGTTTGTGGTTCTGTGGAAGGGACAGACCCAGAATCTGACCCAGGTCCAGTGGAGCGTTCTCGGGTTGGGGTCTGGTAAACACTCGGCCCTGGCTCTGGAGCCACAGCTGCTCCTGCGGTTTGTATGGAAACACTTGCTGCCGTGACAACGGGGAGACTGCCATCGCCGACGCCGTCCTCTGGCAGGGACAAACGTCTGTGGACTTAGCCCCGCCCCCGACGCCGTTGGCAACGCTCATGTCCGTCATGTAATCCAACACGTGATTGGTCGAAACGTGTCCGTTGACGTGAGCGCCCCCGATGGCTGCGGTCAGCAGTTGGTGGTCTTGGTAACCGCTGCCTTGCCAGAGAGGCTCAGGGTAGAGCGTTGGGATGGCACCCTCGTGGGTCTGGGTTTTGAAGGGGCTCTGGTTCTGGGACCACCGGTGGTGCTGGTCCAGATCACTCTGGTGGGGAAAAAAATGTAATATTAGAATCCATAAATATATATATATATATATATATATATATGTATTATTTGGAAACATGAATTAAAATAATAACTTATTTCAACTATTATAAATGTTTCACATGTGAGAATTAAACTCAAAATATTTCCGACTCAAGGCTCTCCAAAGTCACATTTCTCCGTCCTGCCACTGAAATAGCTGGTAACTAATACCGACACAGCTCGGGTATGTTGCTAGGATACCTGGCCATTGTATATGGTCTGCTCGTGCTGCTGCTGGTTCTGTTCGAGGTGGCGCTGTGGTTCCCAGTGTGGTTCCCATGCGCTGGAATCCGTGATCAGGGTAGCTGGTTGGGTGAGTGGGGGAACCTGCGAGTTCTGTGGGTGAGGGGTCCATAGGGACGTTTTAGAGGGACGGACCGTGTTGAGGTGCTGTCTCATTTGCTGAGAGAGTTGGAGGATAGCGGTTGGTTGGTGGTGGCCCTGGGGCTTTGTGGGTAATATAGGCTGTGGTATTGAAGGTGAGGATGTGGGGAAAAAAAGATAATAATATTCAAGTATAAAAATAATAAAATAAAATTGATGATTGAGATATTTCTTAATGTAATCCTGTGATGGTCTATCACATAAGTCAGCAGTAAAGGATATATCCAACACATTAATGGAATGTGTCGAGAATGTTTAACATATAAAGACCCATTCCTTTCAAATGTCCTTCCTAAAGAATGCTAAATACAGCAGAGAAAGAACATTTCAAGCAGAGTAAGAGTGTCCCGTTGTGCTG
>CM030191.1:12576394-12583894 GCA_017639675.1 Aplochiton taeniatus
TCTCCAGGATGGAGGGGGACTGGAGCGGCGTGGCGATGGCAAACAGGGCCGGCTGAGGGGGCACTTTGGCCCCGTCCGTCAGCCTCTGGTTCTGGCCGTGGAGAAACTTCAGCCTGCCCTGGAGGCTCAACGCCTGGAGGGAGAGAGAGAGAGAGAGAGAGAGAAGAGAGAGACAGGGGGGAGATGAGAGAGAGCGAGAGAGAAAGAGAGAGAGAGAGAGAGAGAGGGGGGTGAGAGAGAGAGATAGATTAGTCTTTTTGTGGGAGCTCAAACTTCTTCCTCTAGACATGCCTGTTGTCGTAGTGACATGTCTGTTGTGGTGGTGACATGCCTGTACCGCTGGGTATATAGGATAGGATATATATACTGTCTGTCTGTCTGTCTGTCTGTTTTCCAGCAGGCCTGTCTGTCTGTCTGTCTGTCTGTCTGTCTGTCTGTCTGTCTGTCTGTCTGTCTGTCTGTCTGTCTGTCTGTCTGTCTGTCTGTCTGTCTGTCTGTCTTCCAGCAGGCCTGTCTGTCTGTCTGTCTGTCTGTCTGTCTGTCTGTCTGTCTGTCTGTCTGTCTGTCTGTCTTGTCTCTTCGATTGGGACACTCACGTTCAACTCTTTAACCCTTTAATGTTCTGGAGGAAAAGATATGAGGCAACATCTTCTCCCAAAAGGACATTCAGCGACTTACTAACAACCACAAGACTGAATTCCTGGAGAAGTTGATTTTAAGGTCAGGACTCAGAAGGCAGTTTGTGCTGAATGTAACCCTGCCTCCAGGTGCCCCTGTCCCCACCACGCTAGTCCTTACCCTTTGACGTTTGAACTGGAGGAAGAAATACCACAACCCGTGTAACGCAAATAAATGTCTAATAAATCATCATAAATAAAACACATATACTTCTCGTTTTGTGTATAATTTGGTTCTGGCAAATTGAGCAGATTTTAAAAGTTACAACGAAATCAACTGTGGACGTCAGGTGTTCAAAAAACAAGAGCCTTTGAATTGCCATCCCCTTTCTCCTCCTCCTCCTCCTCCCCCTCCTCCTCCTCTCCCTCCTCCTCCACTTCCCCCTCCTCCTCCTCCTCCTCGTCTTTTTCCCCACGACCCCATGGCTCTTTAAAGAGGGATTATGGCGGAAGGTTGCTTCTGATCCTCCTTGTAGACTGGTGGTGGCACGCTACGCTGCCCAGCTAACCAGAAACCAGCCAATCAGCTACCACAGCTGACCTGTCAGTCAAAAACATCTCTGAGGGACCAGCCAATCAGCTACCACAGCTGACCTGTCAGTCAAAAACACCTCTGAGGGACCAGCCAATCAGCTACCACAGCTGACCTGTCAGTCAAAAACACCTCTGAGGGACCAGCCAATCAGCTACCACAGCTGACCTGTCAGTCAAAAACACCTCTGAGGGACCAACCAATCAGCTACCACAGCTGACCTGTCAGTCTAAAACACCTCTGAGGAACCAGCCAATAAGCTACTAGGACTGACCTGTCAGCCAATTGGGTTTTTGTCTTTCTGGTGTTCTAACTCTCCTTCCCTTCATGGTGTTTCTTCTTCTCTGGTGTTCTAGCTCTCCTTCCCTTCCTGGTGTTTCTTCTTCTCTGGTGTTCTAACCCTCCTCCCTCCCACGTTGTTTCATTTGAAATCCAGTGTTTCAAAGTTCAGAGCGACAACATCATGAACATTTGCTATACAAATAGGGTTTGCTGTGTTCTCACCAAAACACACACACACACACACACACACGCACACACACACTTGTTGAAATGCTAAGTTAATATGTATAATCAAATTACACAACACAGCAAACACACAAATAAACACACATACACACACACACACACACAGATACAAAGGGGTCACCAACACAAGACCAACGTACCAGGAAACCGGAGGAGTTGTCCAGGAGACAGCGGAACCTGCAGACGAAGCTCCTCTCCAGGAAGGAGGAGTTCTCTGGAGGAAGTTGTTCCGGGTCATAGGTCATCATGGAGGAGCCTGACACTGCCTCGCCATCTAAACCAAAACAAGCCTCATGTAAAAATGGGATAGCTCTCTTTGGGGAACGCATCACTGAATACATCAAAACTTAGATGTAGATGTCTTTGAATTATTTATTTGACCGAATTCTATATAAAATACACATGTATGTGTCATGTCAGCTATTAGACATGATAAGATATTTTTCAACAGTCAACATATGTTGTTGATATTCTTCTATACCCGGTGTGTATGTAGAGTGAAGATAGCGAATCAAATGTAGTTCTCTGTTCAAAGAGCTAGCGCCTGAAACATAATGATTGTTACCGAGTATGTGTGTAGTGTATGTGTGTATGTTTACGTGTGTGTGTGTGTGTGTGTGTGCGTCCCGTGCTTAGCTCCCCTGTGCATGGCATTGTCTCTTTTAGATAACCTCATGACCTCTACCCAATAATCATTCTCTAATTATACCAGACATGTGTGTGTGTGTGTGTGTGTGTGTGTGTGTGTGTGTGTGTTTGTGTGTGAGGGAGAAAGCCTGTATCTCTGGTGCTCCACTCTAAAGGTCAGTGTTTGTCTCCCCCACACACACATCACAGACTTCACACACACCTCACACACACACACACATACGCCTCTGACACACAAACCTCACACACACACACACACACACACACACCTCACAGCTGACCCAAGAATCTGCCAGTTTATTGTACGGTGATACAGTATATTAGGATGTTACATTATGTGTGTGATACAGTATATTATGATGTTACATTATGTGTGTGATACAGTATATTAGGGTGTTACATTATGTGTGTGATACAGTATATTAGGGTGTTACATTATGTGTGTGTTACAGTATATTAGGGTGTTACATTATGTGTGTGATACAGTATATTAGGATGTTACATTATGTGTGTGATACAGTATATTAGGGTGTTACATTATGTGTGTGATACAGTATATTAGGGTGTTACATTATGTGTGTGATACAGTATATTAGGGTGTTACATTATGTGTGTGATACAGTATATTAGGGTGTTACATTATGTGTGTGATACAGTATATTAGGGTGTTACATGATGTGTGTGATACAGTATATTAGGGTGTTACATTATGTGTGTGATACAGTATATTAGGGTGTTACATTATGTGTGTGATACAGTATATTAGGGTGTTACATTATGTGTGTGATACAGTATATTAGGGTATTACATTATGTGTGTGATACAGTATATTAGGGTGTTACATTATGTGTGTGATACAGTATATTAGGATGTTACATTATGTGTGTGATACAGTATATTAGGGTGTTACATTATGTGTGTGATACAATATATTAGGGTGTTACATTATGTGTGTGATACAGTATATTAGGGTGTTACATTATGTGTGTGACACAGTATATTAGGATGTTACATTATGTGTGTGATACAGTATATTATGATGTTACATTATGTGTGTGATACAGTATATTAGGATGTTACATTATGTGTGTGATACAGTATATTAGGATGTTACATTATGTGTGTGATACAGTATATTAGGGTGTTACATTATGTGTGTGATACAGTATATTAGCATATTACAAACCTGAAAAATAATCCATATTATACTCAAGCTGGCCCACATATCAAGGAGTAGGACAGTTGTTATATTATATTTAATATTTTTTATAATTTTCAACGGGCAGGGCCACCAGAGGAGGAGACTCTACTCTAAACACGTGACACTATCGTAAGTTGTCCTGACTGAACGAGATTAGGGCTTTCTTTGTGGGTGTGAACCTGGAGGGGACTCTATGGGCAGGGCTACCAGAAGAGGAGACTCTATGGGCAGGGCTACCAGAGGAGGAGACTCTATGGGCAGGGCTACCAGAGGAGGAGACTCTATGGGCAGGGCTACCAGAGGAGGAGACTCTATGGGCAGGGATACCAGAAGAGGAGACTCTATGGGCAGGGCTACCAGAGGAGGGTAAGGTTTTCTTAGTGGTTATGAACCTGGAGGAGACTCTATGGGCAGGGCTACCAGAGGAGGGTTGAGAGCCCAGTGGAGGTTCCTCCTGAACTCCTGCTGGTCCTCCGTGTGGATCAGATCAAACACGCTCTGGTGAAGGACGTCCGTCTGCAGAGACAAAACAACCAGAGACATCTTTGTTCAGAACAGAACAAAACAACCAGAGACATCTTTGTTCAGAACAGAATAGAACAAAACAACCAGAGACATCTTTGTTCAGAACGGAACAGAACAAAACAGAACAACCAGAGACATCTTTGTTCAGAACAGAACAGAACAAAACAACCAGAGACATCTTTGTTCAGAACAGAACAGAACAGAACAGAACAGAATAACCATAGACATCTTTGTTCAGAACAGAACAGAACAAAACAACCAGAGACATCTTTGTTCAGAACAGAAAAGAACAAAACAACCAGAGAGATCTTTATTCAGAACAGAACAGAACAACCAGAGACATCTTTGTTCAGAACAGAACAGAGCACAGCGGAATAAAACACAGCATAAGAGAAAAGTGTTGAATAGATCAGAGTAGAGCCATTGAATATAATATAACAGAGAAGAACAGAATAAAATAGAATGGAATAGAATAGAATAAATAAGAGTGATATAAAAAAGATAATAGACTGAGCATCCTCCATGGTTGCCCCCTCCCTCTGGAACTCTCCCCCCAAACATATCAGAGACTGCACCAATCTATCCACATTCAAATCACTCATCAAGACTCATCTTTGTAGAAATGCTTTTAATGTGTGATTAACGCTGTGTTTTAAATATGATTATGTATCCTTTTTTATGTTATAAAAAATGTATTGTTATTATTATTATTATTAAATAAAATGTATTATTATTATTATTAATAATACAACGGAGTAATACAAAACAAAATGTAGCTGATTACATTACAATAGTATTGAATGCAATAGCATTTAACCGAACAGAGCAGAGTAAACTAGATTTGAATATAATAGAACAGAATGGAACAAAGACTATGTGCCTATCCTGAAACAAACATCACCCTAAAACTTTAGTCTCTTGGTTTCGTCTTACGGAGTCAACTCGAGGTCTCCCACGTTGGCATTTTAACCCGCGGACGACAGGGCCGTACCATGGCCAGGGGTATGTATCTAACACTCCCCATCTCCCTGCTGCCTCTCCTATTCATCACACACCCATTCCACACACAAAGAAAGAAAGAAAGAAAGAAAGAAAGAAAGAAAGAAAGAAAGAAAGAAAGAAAGAAAGAAAGAAAGAAAGAAAGAAAGAAAGAAAGAAAGAAAGAAAGAAAGAAAGAAAGAAAGAAAGAAAGAAAGAAAGAAAGAAAGAAAGAAAGAAAGAAAGAAAACCCAGAGCTGAAAGGTGCTGCCAACACTAACGAGAGGAATGGACTGTATTTCGGGAGAGTCGAAGGGGGGGAGAGAGAGAGAGAGAGAGAGAGAGAGAGAGAGAGAGAGAGAGAGAGAGAGAGAGAGAGAGAGAGAGAGAGAGAGAGAGAGAGAGAGAGAGAGGGAGAGAGAGAGAGAGAGAAAAAACTGAAGTGAGAGACAGTCCATGGTTGGGTTGTTCATACTTCATGGAGCTGTGGCAATAGCAACCACTTGGCGGTCACCGCTAGCAGCCCTGCTAGCTACAGCTAACGGCAACAGGAAGTTACAGTTAAGTCTGGAAAAGACAGAAATATAGAGAGAGGCAGTGGGCTTTTTATCCTGTCAGTATGTGGCCATTTTCCTGTTGTCAGAGGGGAGGTGTGAGGGGGGAGAGGAAGGTGAGGGAGGAGAGGGGGGTGTGGGGGGTGAGGGGGGGTGGGAGGGTGGGAGGTGAGGGGGGGTGGGAGGTGGGGGGGTGAGGGAGGTGAGGGGGGAGGGAGGTGGGAGGGGGGTGAGGGAGGTGAGGGGGGTGAGGGGGGAGGGAGGTGGGAGGTGAGGGGGGAGGGAGGTGGAAGGTGAGGGGGGAGGGAGGTGGGAGGTGAGGGGGGAGGGAGGTGAAGTGGGACAGTGGAGGGTGTGTTTGTTTTGACCTCCTTAGGCCCCAGGTTAGGGGGGTGGGAGGTGAAGTGGGACAGTGGAGGTTGTTTGTTTTGACCTCCTTAGGCCCCAGGTTCGAGCACTGAAAAAACCCAACACAAGCAATGTGGTCTAAGGTTTGTCATGCGCTCTACACATACAGGGATCCTGGATCATTCTCTGATGTTTGCACGTTGTCAGCTGGGGCCATTATTTCTCCTTACATTATTAATGTAACCATGAATTATAAACGTATATTACAACTTGGTACGATACAATATACATAATATATATATCGGTTTTCATGGATCATTCTTGAATGTTTGACGGCCTGTTTGAGTGGGATTAAGAAGCCTTTTCTTTTTTAAACACCAACAGAGTTGCATTATAAACGTGATCTAAATAGCTGTCATTTTGGGATCCCACATCATCAGACGAGGCCAGGCTCCTCCGTAGATGAGTGCAGGCCGCTCTGAACCTCTCCATGGCTCCTGGCCTTAAACAGAGAGTGTCGGCATGCATCACTCCAGCTCACCCTGGACGTGTTTGCAAACACACGTGTCATCGGTAAGCACTCCGCGCCCGGGCAAATCCGTTAAGTTCAGCCCGCAAAGCCGATCGCCTGATTGGCTAAAGGGTCACCGTGGCCACCTTTGAACCGCCGCTTAGCCCTGTAGGCTAATGAACTGTCAACAAGGAATGCAACTACCGTGGGACGAATACAGACATATAAATCAAAACAAACGCTAACCAACTCTCAGAAAAGCCAACAGACGTGTCTGATGGCTGACGTTCTAGCCGTGGGGGGGGGGGGGGGTTCGTAGTTATGCCGATTTAGAAATGTGTCAGTACTACAGTTGTCCTGGTTAGAAGGGCTGTCGTACAGTGCTACTATAAGGGAGAGTCTTATTTGAAGCTGAAGCATTTCGCCTCCCTCTACGTACATGCAGAGATGGTCCGTAGGGTGGAATTCAAATCCTCTCGGAGAATTCCGACGCAACTTCATCCGTGGGAAAACAATGACGTTGAGGATACACACTCCAGGACCTACAGAGCCGCCTCAAACAGTTAACCCCGGGGGCGAGCGGCGTCAAAAGGTCACGTCAAGGGAGCAGAGCTTTGACCTTTGACCCCCTGGTCTCTGAGTCTAAAGGGCCTAAGGTGAGTGGAGCGCCTTAACGGTGGTTGACCTCCGTCTGGCCCTCCACCCGGCCTCCCGTTGGAATCCAACCTTTTTATAAAAAGGAAGCTTGGCCCATCTGGATGGTAGGACAGGGAAATGGCCAGGGCCAAGGGAGTAGACAGGACACAGACACCGTGTTGGATTCCCACCCCAAAATATAGATTTACATAAAACACCATGGAAACCCTTCATCCCAGAGGATAAATATGACGGTTTTTTAAAAGTAGGTTTATATATATCCTCAGGGCTTTTCTGAATATGTCTATTCAGAAATGTGTAAGTTTATATATATCCTCAGGGCTTTTCTGAATATGTCTATT
>CM030191.1:12586394-12588894 GCA_017639675.1 Aplochiton taeniatus
TTGCACTCTTCATTAGACCAAAGTCTGAAGTTAGAAAGTCCTTGCTTTACATCTGCCAACGCCTCTAGATGAGAAATCAACAACGCAACTGACCGTTAATTCATACTTTAAATCAGATTACATCTGTTTTTATTTTCTGTTGAGTGAACTATCACTGTGATAGAACCTGTGAATTCATGTGAGGCAGGGGCTGTATATAGAGGAAAATTGTACAATGTGCATATCGGCAATATTTTGTTGCATTTAAACTATAAATCTTACATTTTTTTTATTTTGACGTGGATTTTTTGGTCCACAATTCTTGTTTCTTTTTAGGATCATGATAAAAACTTGCAAATCATTTTATATATTCATAAAAACTGTGTGACGTAGGTCCAGATTCATGCATGGCATATCCATATTTCATAATCGCAGGTTACGCGTCTTTGACCTATCTATATTTCTGTCTTTTCCAGACTTAACTGTAACTTCCTGTTGCCGTTAGCTGTAGCTAGCAGGGCTGCTAGCGGTGACGGCCAAGTGGTTGCTACTGCCACAGCTCCATGAAGTATGAACAACCCAACCATGGACTGTCTCTCACTTCAGTTTTTTTTTTCTCTTTCTCTCTCCCTCCCTCCCTCCCCCTCTCTCTCTCTCTCTCTCTCTCTCTCTCTCTCTCTCTCTCTCTCTCTCTCTCTCTCTCTCTCTCTCTCTCTCTCTCTCTCTCTCTCTCTCTCTCTCTCTCTCTCTCTCTCTCTCTCTCTCTCTCTCTCCCCATTTCTCTCTTTCTGGCGTTACATCCATTTCACTTCTCTCTCTCTCTCTCTCTCTCTTCCACTCTCCGTTTCTCTCTCTCTCTCTTTCTCTCTCTCCGCCTCTCTCTCTCTCCCCTCTGGGACAGTACTGTGTTCTCCTCAGTAGACAGAGCAAGCTAAATATTTATACAGTCTCAGCGTGTGTGTGTGTGTGTTTGCCAACAGTTATGGGCATGGGAGCACACACAGATTGTGTTTGTGGGTGTATGTGTTCTGCAGAATGTGCAATGGAGCACACACAGATTGTGTGTGTGTGTGTGTCGCAGTGTGGACAGTGGGGCACACAGAGATTATTTGTGTGTGTGTGAGTGTGTGCCCCCCCCCCCCCCCCCCCCTGCCCCCTTTTTTTGTGGGGGGAGTGTGGGTGCTGGCCCAGTCATTTCATTGAATAACCTGCACTATTAAGTATAAAGTATTAAAAGGTAAATACAACTTTGAACTTGAAATAAAACAGAGAAACAATGTAGTACACAGACGCACAGTGAATAGAGTCAGTATTTCGTATTGGGTGCCACCAAGCTCAAAAAGCCACTTCAAATTACTAAACCTTTCTTCACGTTAATAAATATTAGTATATATAAGTCGAAATACAAATATAAATATTATATAAGTGTTAGTGTTTTAGGAAGAGCTGAAAACATTGCTACAGCATCAGATGACGTAGACTTTCAAGAGTTCGTAGAAATGGTTTACGGGCGATAATGACTTCAAACGTTGTAAAGTTAAATCATCCCATTTGAAAAAATTATTTCGAATTACAAAAAAAAATTCCCCATTTATTCTTTTCTTCCCTATGAGAGACCTAACTTCCTCTGAACAAAACTGAAGCGAACGACCAAATATATGATCCGAAGCTAAAATGGTTTCAAAGAATGCTTTCAGTACTTTTTCAATACCCCCCCCTTTCCCATCAATAAGTCATGTGCTTTCTGTTACTGTATAATGCATGATTCAATGTCTGAAATGGAACGTTGTGCACAGAACGCTCTTCCACCTCTCTCTCTCTCTCTCTCTCTCTCTCTCTCTCTCTCTCTCTCTCTCTCTCTCTCTCTCTCTCTCTCTCTCTCTCTCTCTCTCTCTCTCTCTCTCTCTCTCTCTCTCTCTCTCTCTCTCTCTCTCTTCAATTTGAATGCCATTTTACTCCTTAATTGGCACGACTGCATAGTTGGAAACAAACTGCCAACGCCATTTTTCAAATTCCGTTCAAGAGCTGATTCCAAATCTCCTTTGTTCTGTTGTCCCTTTTCCTTTCCCCCCCTCTCCCTCTCCCTCTCTCTCTCTCTCTCTCTCTCTCTCCCTCTCCCTCTCCCCCTCTCCCTCTCTCTCTCCCTCCCTCCCTCTCCCTCTCTCTCTCTCCCTCTCCCTCTCTCTCTCTCTCTCTCTCTCTCTCTCTCTCTCTCTCTCTCTCTCTCTCTCTCTCTCTCTCTCTCTCTCTCTCTCTCTCTCTCTCTCTCTCTCTCTCTCTCCCTCTCTCTCTCTCTCTCTCTCTCCCTCTCCCTCCCTCCGTGTCCATATCTCCCTCCACCTGATTCCATGTGCCTGAGAAATCTGCTGTGTTGACTGTTTTGACACGTTGTGATTCTGCATGATGGCACAAAATGGTGGGTCTCGGGAGGGTGTTTCCGTGTGTGTGTGTGTGTGTGTGTGTGTGTGTGTGTGTGTGTGTGTGTGTCTATGTGTTTGGGTGTGTCTACATGTGTGTGTCT
>CM030191.1:12593894-12601394 GCA_017639675.1 Aplochiton taeniatus
TACCAGCCAGCCCCGGTCAAAAGTTCAAAACCAGACAGTCTCTTCCCCTCTCTCTCTCTCTCTCTCTCTCTCTCTCTCTCTCTCTCTCTCTCTCTCTCTCTCTCTCTCTCTCTCTCTCTCTCTCTCTCTCTCTCTCTCTCTCTCTCTCTCTCTCTCTCTCTCTCTCTCTCTCTCTCTCTCTCTCTCTCTCTCTCTCTCTCTCCCCTTTTTCTTTTTTTTCAAAGGGAGGAATTAAGTGACTCTTAAGTGGATTAGCCGACGTGTTTTCATTCAAATGCTTTCATCTTCAGCTTGTAGATAAGTAGCGACAGGGAGCTACACAAACCCACATCCCCGTGGCACAGGGGCCCACCGCCCCAGGGGCGTCACCAGAGCCAGGGGCATCACCAGAGCCAGGGGCATCACCAGAGCCAGGGGCATCACCAGAGCCTTAGGGCCGTGGCCCAGGGGCGTCACCAGAGCCAGGGGCATCACCAGAGCCTTAGGGCTGTGGCCCAGGGGCATCACCAGAGCCTTAGGGCCATGGCCCAGGGGCGTCACCAGAGCCAGGGGCATCACCAGAGCCTTAGGGCTGTGGCCCAGGGGCATCACCAGAGCCTTAGGGCCATGGCCCAGGGGCGTCACCAGAGCCAGGGGCATCACCAGAGCCTTAGGGCTGTGGCCCAGGGGCATCACCAGAGCCTTAGGGCCATGGCCCAGGGGCGTCACCAGAGCCAGGGGCATCACCAGAGCCTTAGGGCCATGGCCCAGGGGCGTCACCAGAGCCAGGGGCATCACCAGAGCCTTAGGGCTGTGGCCCAGGGGCATCACCAGAGCCTTAGGGCCATGGCCCAGGGGCGTCACCAGAGCCAGGGGCATCACCAGAGCCTTCGGGCCGTGGCCCATGAGCCCACCGTAATGAAACACATTGAGACTGTTTTAACTAAACGACTGGACAGGCTAACCATTTGTATTGATGGATTATGATTTTAAGGAAATCATTTCAAATAATCAATTCTTTCCCCCTAAACACTGCCTTTCTATAGGAAGGACAGGAGAAGGATCTTGTTTTTCGTCCAGTGAGTTACTGCTAGCTATTTTAGATTTTGCTTACCTCTATAAATACTTGAGATCCATATTTAATAAGACCGAAAAGTACAAAAGCTTTTTTCTGTTGGACCAACATGACATTTTTAGGACCAATGCATTGTGGGGAATTTGACCCTCGATTTAAAATCACATTCTTAATCTCTGAGCCACAAAACCAAACAAGACAAAGACGAAAGAGAATCATAAACACAAAAGACAAAAGTAATTTCAAACTAAATGAATCCTCCAAGCGGCCACGACCGTGCAACTCATAGACAACCGCTCTTCTATTATGTTACCCTGTAGATTATCTCTGCTGTAACACAATGGGGGAACGTTTCAGGATAAAAACTCTAGGACATAAAAGGGCAACAAACTCAATTTAGAACAGACTTTTATTTTGAAAGTGACAGAGTGATAGAGAAAGTGAGAGGCTACAATGAACCACTGGCATTTCCTTGAAAGATGCTAAGCTCGGTGTCCGAGCCAACAGGCCTTGGGGGGGTCACCACTCCGACGAGCCCTTTGTCGGCGGGGCAACAAGTCCCTTGTCACCGACACAACACGCCTGGGCCAATCAAACGGTTTCCTTTCTAGTCACCTGAGCAGCCGTTTCAGAAAGCCCCTGGGCTAAAAAACAAACATTTCTGCTCCTTCTATTTTGAACTATTTTTGAAACTCCCTTCCCCTAAATTATTAACCCAACACTAGAACCAAGAGTGTCTGTTTTTGTAGCTCCATTTTATGACTTCCTGTCTCTGAGAGCTGTCAGGGACACATTCTGAGTGAAGAATCACACGGCCTGTCATTTCGTCTGACAGTTGACTAGGGAAAATGTAACACTCAACGTTCAGCTATACGCACATGCAACAAGGTATACTTGAGGCAAATAAGAGTGACAACCACGCCAGGTCACTACTTTGAACAATAATAATTACCAACGTGCAGTAAAGTCAGGTGGAAATTATGAGAACATTGATATGGAAAACTAGAGTGAAGCAGAGCACTGTATATACTGGTATCTTACTAGTAATCAAATTGTATGTCATTTCCTGAGGTTGTTACTTCCTGGTCCACTTTACAATAGTCCTGTGAACCGGTGACCAACATTATGGCCAAACCGCCACCTTTAAATACATCCACACACACCCACCAATAATGAGAATACAAAAACACCAAATGAAAACACTTTCCGATCATACTTTCTTGGATTGATTGGTTATGTCTTATACAATGAAACACAATTAGACATGACTTGACGTAGAGATGCAAAATGAAATGAAAAAAGATTCCAGGAAGACTCAAGCAAATAATGAATGTGCATATACTATATATACTGTAGCTACAGTATGTGTATATTCAGTTTTTACTAACTAATCCATAGCCTTTGAATGCTCACCAGAGAAGAAGTTCTTGGTCCGTAGGTAGCTGACGCTGAGGCGGAGTATGGACAGTTTGTCCAGGCTTGAGGTGACCTCTTCTGGGAACGGTAGGAGACTGGCCAGCCTGTCGAGTTCAGAGTTCAAGCGGTCCCGATGACGTTTAGACGGGTTGGTTTTCACTATCTCCGCTGGCGCCGGCTTACACCTGTATGGAGAGGGGAAAGGAATGTTATTTTTTTGATTAACTTCAACTTCCAATGAACACTGGCACAGTCAGCAGCCCTGCTGTATCGGGTATGTGTTGCATTGTGGGAAGTGTAGTAGGGGATCACAGTGCAAACTCTTCAGTCTTGAGTTTTTTATTTTTATTTTTTTAATGAGGGTGGGGGGTTTTAATGTTAAAAGCATCCCCCTCCCCCTCCCCCCTTGCTAGCTTGGCCTATAAGAAATATATTATGCATCTGCATAATGGTGTATTCTGACTTAGAAAAAAATAGCTGAAGATATATATTGCGTTGTAAGTTTTCCTGTAAATTTGCCCCTGACATGGCAACGTGTAAAGGAATGCAACAACTGCAGTGCCATGACGTTGATCCAAACAAATGTTTACCCTGGGAATAAAAGAGAATATGTCAACGGTATACCTTGAATAATCAGACAATGTAGAAGGCACACATTTTCTGAACGAATCTGTTTAGCCTGGCAGGAAAAGGGAAATGTACTTTGGGATAGCAGTAGTTGTTTCTCTTTTGTTAAGAATTCAACCTAATTTTGAAAATAATCTAGTTTGTTTGGACCAGTTAACAAGTAGGTGCTGTGAAGTTTTTGTGGGATTAAAAGGTCAGAGGGATAGTTGTTTTAAGTTTGGGACGGTAGGAAATGTCCTGTAAATTGTGAAGGTAGGCTAATTGACTTAGCCAACAGACTGAAAGATTAAACACTGCTAGCCTTCTGCCAGTCTCTTACCCTCTCTGGACCGGTTTCCGTCGTTTCCGTCCTGCGTACATTTTCAGCTCGTTAGGTAAATCTGCAGCGAGGTGTCCAAATGATCAAAAAATGAATGCAAACCAATCCATATATCCTGAATCACGATTTTCTAACAACTATTATTCTTTCATATTTTGAAGTGTTTTAGAGTAGAAAGAGAGTAGAAAAATTATTTAGAAAAAACGTAGGACATCCACCGAGAATCTAGAAGTCCAACAGCCTATAGGCGAGTTGATTATTACGCAAAAGTCTTACAATAGTTGACCTGTAAAACGACCATTATCAGATACACCACACTACAATTTAACTGGCTCCGTCGTTTCCAACTACCGTACACTAGCGTCCAAGATCCAGTTGATCTTACAGGCCATTCTGTAAAAGTATAGGCAAGAAGTGCTCCTTCGGCGCTCTCACTTAATGCGCTCAGCCGCGCGTGAAACGGTGTTGACATGTCAGATTCAGCGACCTCATTGCAAAATCCATATCAATAGTTCTACCCGTGTCCCGTTCAAAGTAATGCAAAATTACATGAACACCTTGGACCTTAATGTTTCCATTTTCTGGTCAGTGGATAAAGCGATGTTCGTATTGTAGCACGAGCAGAAAAGCTCAACCGTAGAGCCACCCCCCCTCTCTTCCCACTACCGAGTGCCGACCGACTCAGCGGGGATGCGCGCACTGAGCAGGCAACCGGCACTGATTTCATTTGTGTGTGGGTGAGAGGATCTGAGAGGATCAGAGCTGGATCAGGGTGGGAGGGCGCACGGGGCCGCGCGCAAGGATGAGGATCAGCCGTGCTGGAACCGCAGAGCGCGGCCGAGGGTAAAGGTGGTTTGGGGGCGCGCAAAGAACCGCAAGGGCTAAAGGGCAAAGATGCCAGTCAGTGGCAGTTATACTATACGGCCTCCTGTTGTTTATAATCAATCATATGAGATTATCCATGGGTATAGTGTAACGTTTTTCTATCCCTACGTCTCGGTTCATAATGGTCACTGAATAGTTATGTGTAAATAGTTGCCTTTATCTCGCTATCCCCATTTCCCAAACCCCACCTCTTAATAAACGCAGTGAGCTTGTCGACTGGATTTAATAGCCAGAATAATCGTCTGACAGAATCAAGTATGTCAAAGTATGCATAACAATGTGTGACCCGGACTCGCAGGCGTAGTCTAATGTGACCAATATGACGTACATTTTGCCACACTATAAATAATATTTGCAATTGGCGCCGCCTAGTGGGATCAATAAAATAAGCTGTTCAAACGAAACCGACGAAATTTAGAGTTTAAAATGACAAACTACTACTGCTAGTCGGCTACTACAACTAATAACAATAATAATAATAATAATAATAATAATAATATTAGTGTGCTATTAGTAGCCTATTATTATATTATGTTGAGTGGAACAGTATGACACAATCTAAACTCAATTTTTCCTTGTAAATAACCATTGACTAAATAACGTTGAGTAATCAGAACAGCTCTTTAATATTGTAGAGATGAAATTATATAATAAACAAAGCACGTAGGTAGGTAGCTGCTGGATACACTGTTACTTATAGAAAGACAATTTAAAGGATCTCAAATCCACAACAGATAGATTTATACTGAAAGCAAAACAAAAGAGTTCAAAGAAAAGTTTTTGTTTTTCCTCATAAATGCTGTGCAGGAAATTTGCATTAGGTCACAAAACAAGCGTGAGTCGGATAAAAGATTATATGATCTGATGCAAAATGCTAAACTTTTTTTTTTTTGTTTGTAACAATATGTACACAATACAACTGTGGGCCTATATACTGCAATGGAGTATTGGTTATCCCTCCAACAAGTTTAGAAACTAAGTTTAAGAAGTGCTTCAGTCATTCTGAAACATGCAGACAGGAGAAGGAACTGAATCTGTTATCCGTTATGGTTTTAAAAGGCACCGTTTCAATTACACTGCAAAACATTATTATGCATAGGCCTATATGATAGTAAACGTTTATGAAAACAAGTCGGGGCCGTAAAAATGTAGACTCAATGTCTGATGTGCACGGTGAGGCTATTAACCAGGGCTAACTAAACGTGCTACAGAGAACATGTAGGAATATGTGTGAATTACACACTATACCCACGACATCTCCTAAGGCAGTGAAGCCCGAGGAATCTATAATAATTTTTGTCTTTGGTGAAATATTGTGGAATCGATAGCAATATTGTCAAGCATGTATTATAGTCCCGCTTGGTACTGCAATTACGTTACTGCTTCCCAGCCAATGCATGTATTAATGCATGCATTTTAAAGGCACTTGAAAAGGGTACTTTCCCTGCCTGTAACAAATGTATAAAATATAAGGTTTTGCTACTTTTTGTTAGGTATCTTTCCGTTTTACGGGTAATAAACACTACACAGAAGTAATGTGTGTTAGCGTTCGTTAGTATATCTGAAGTCAAATCGTTTTTTTTATTTTTTGTATAAATATCCTTTTCGTTCTGTTTTGTGCGCATGCACAGTCTATGACACTGTCAGTGAGTTTGCTTCGACAATTTCAGTGTAGTCTGATTTGAAACAATAATGTCAGTACATTTGCTTATAAATTAATTATGCAAGGTTAATACCACACTGACTGTATCTTAACTGACAAGCCATGAGGTAAGTTAGTGATTATCTACTGATTACTTTACGACCAGGAGGGCTAGTTCTATCAAATTTCTGAATGTATCTTTTATTTCACATGGAAGTAGTCTATCATGTAAAACTTGCGCTATCAGAGATCAAAGCTTTGGGGTTGGACTATGCCTTATGCTTTGAAAGTTAGACAAATGGCCTTTCACTCAATAACCCAATGTCCTTCCTTCATTTTACTATGAAATGTTTCCTTGCGGAAATTAATGTATGATTTAAAAATGTATCATAACCACGCCTTTAATTCATGTCCATCCAACGCAGGTCTCCTTAATATATGCTTTTAAAACGAGAGACACATAGCAAATACAAACTTTTTGGAATACAGAAACTCGAGCAAAATAGCAAAACAAACAGAAAAACACAACTGGCTCAATGACAAAACATTTTGATTAAATGCTTATAAAAAATATAAAAGATGCATCATCGAAAACAAAAACAAATGAGAGCAAAGTTAACTGTTATATACTTACATTCTGAGTAACATATACTATGATATCATATTTCTATATGGGGAGGGATTTTCTTTTTAAGAGCAAGAACTTTAAAATCTAAATCTTAATAGGGGGATCTGGAAGAAAGTAGCTTTGGCGTTTGCCAACACACTGGTTCTTTTTTTCTTTCTCAAAAGCTCTTAAAGTAAAAGATGTTGTGACATCAAACAGTGGAGTCTATCTTTAACAGGACGTCATGTTGGGACTGTATTGTGTGTTGTCAAATTCAGGAGTCTACCTTCAGTAAAACAACAACATACTGCTAATGTGAAGACTGAATTTCATTGCCCCCCCCCCCCCTGCCCACAACTCAATGGTGTTTGAAACAAGTGCAATAAAAAAAAGGTTTTTCATGGGTTCCATTTTGGGTACTTTGGGCGTGCTTGATTTGAAATCGCCGCATACTTCATTCAGCAGCCACAACATTGGAAATTTTACTTCCAACAAAAAGAGAAATGAAGCGCTTCCCCAACACTTTCTCATATATTCTCAAGAATATTCCAATCCTTTTCTTATTTTTCTGGGCATGAACCCTCGGACAGGAAGTGAGGTCACGCAAACCCCAAAAAGCCACAGTCACATCCTCCTGCCTCCTATGTCCAACCTTCTGTCTGTCTTCTTCTGTGGTTTTGTTTTGTTTAGTGCTGTGTATATCCTAGAAACGAAGAATGAAAGGAGGATTCCAAAATCTGTGTCCTCATCCCTCTTCAGGCACGTCGGTATTCCAAGATTCTAAGACTACGATAACATCCACTTTCAGAGACGTGGATTTTATCCGGTGGTTTTGTGATGGGCTCAATGGTAGCTATGAATATCTTTTTTCACTTTTCCAAGTGTGCTTATGCTTCTCATGTAAAGCAGTTTGTGCCCCGCCTCCTTCTAGAAATCACAGCAGTTGGTTG
>CM030191.1:12606394-12611394 GCA_017639675.1 Aplochiton taeniatus
TGTATATGGTCTTACTGCGGACATGGTTATCAGCACAGTACATCATGTCTATATAAGTAATATAATCTATGATACTGTTGTATATGGTCTTACTGCGGACATGGTTATCAGCACAGTACATCATGTCTGTGATATTATTCATATTATAGGTTAATATTATAAGTAATATAATCTATGATACTGTTGTATATGGTCTTACTGCGGACATGGTTATCAGCACAGTACATCATGTCTATATAAGTAATATAATCTATGATACTGTTGTATATGGTCTTACTGCGGACATGGTTATCAGCGCAGTACATCATGTCTGTGATATTATTCATATTATAGGTTAATATTATAAGTAATATAATCTATGATACTGTTGTATATGGTCTTACTGCGGACATGGTTATCAGCGCAGTACATCATGTCTGTGATATTATTCATATTATAGGTTAATATTATAAGTAATATAATCTATGATCCTGTTGTATATGGTCTTACTGCGGACATGGTTATCAGCGCAGTACATCATGTCTGTGATATTATTCATATTATAGGTTAATATTATAAGTAATATAATCTATGATACTGTTGTATATGGTCTTACTGCGGACATGGTTATCAGCGCAGTACATCATGTCTGTGATATTATTCATATTATAGGTTAATATTATAAGTAATATAATCTATGATACTGTTGTATATGGTCTTACTGCGGACATGGTTATCAGCACAGTACATCATGTCTATATAAGTAATATAATCTATGATACTGTTGTATATGGTCTTACTGCGGACATGGTTATCAGCACAGTACATCATGTCTGCGGCGTGGATGAACTGGTACCCCGACCCTCTCATACAGATCTCAATCTCAGAGTAGCCCAGGACCACTTTGCCCCTGAAACACACACACACACACACACACACACACACACACACACACACACAAGATAAGATAAGATAAGACTTCATCGTCGTGAATTAAATTTGTCTTGGACACAAGCGCTGCAAGTTAAAACACAAGCGCTGCAAGTGACTGGGTCAGGGATGCAGTAATTATATCGCCTGGATATGAGTGCTGCAAGTGACTGGGTCAGGGATGCAGTAATTATATCGCCTGGATATGAGTGATGGGGGTGCGCTCGATATGCAGACAGGGACAGTACCGGGTGTCGACGCCCAGCGGGGTGAAGTCCAGTTTGTGTTTGGTCTGGAAGATGAGCGTCTTGGAGCGGATCTCCAGGATGGAGGGCGTCTGCAGGGGCGTGGCCACCGTAAAGAGGGCCAGCTGTGGGTGGCCCACCGTGCCGTCCTCAGACAGCTTGTTCTGGCCGTGCACATACTTCAGACGGCCCTGGAAGTTCAGCGCCTGGGGGGGTACAGAGTAACGCACGCACGTAGTTACACACACACACACACACACACACACACACACACACACACAGAGACACGCACACATACACATAGAGATACAAACACACACACATAGAGAGACACACACACACATAGAGACACAAACACACACACATAGACACACACACACATAGAAACGCACACACGCACGCACACATGCAGAAGCAAACACACACACACACACAAACATGGACAAGAGTAACAGACACATGCACATACACGCACACAAATAGTCAGAGTAAGTATTAAATTACTTTATTCTTTTGTTTATTATCGCTATTTGATTGTTATATTTTTGGATTAAAATGAAGTTATCCCTATTGTAAGTTATGTTATACTTTTTGACTACAGAAATCCAGAGGACATCGCACACAGCCATTTCCTTTTCAAAACGGGAGTTTACCAGGAAACCGGAGGAGTTGTCAAGGAGACAGCGGAACCTGCAGACGAAGCTCCTCTCTAGGAAGGAGGAGTTCTCTGGAGGGATGAGCTGGGGGTCATAGGTCACCACGTTACTGGTGATGTCACTGCTGCTGCTCTGTTGGTCTGCAAAACACACCACACAAAAAGGAATGTTATGGTTAAAAAAATGTCTATATCACATAATTCTCAACAGACACACTATTTAAATTCTTCAGTCTTTGCACCAAGTAAATACATATATATACGTATATACTGCAACTTTGTCTATATTTATTTATATAAATATAATATATACACACACAAAGGAATGTTATGTTTAAAACTATATATATACACACAGTACTGTGCAAAAGTTTTAGGCAAAAGTTTGAAAGCAAAGAGTAGTCACAGCAAATATTGATTTGATTTAGTTCATTTGTTCATTCACTTTGCATTTACTTAATTGATAACAACAAACTATTAGCACTTGGATTTTTGAAAGCATTCTTACTTTACACACTTGCCTAAAACTTTTGCACTGTACTGTATATATATATATATATACACACACTCAGTATACACAGTATCAGTCATTATTTAGACTTTGGACACACTTTCTCATTCACTTCAATGACAGAGTGTGTCCAAACCTTTGACTGGTACTGTATATATATATATATATATATATATATATATATATATATATATATATATATATATACATATTCTTACATATGCACACATATATAAATATATATATATATATAGTTACAGTATATACGTAAATATATATTTACTTGGTGCAGAGACTGAAACATTTAAACGTTGAGTCTGTTGAGAGAAGAGGCCAGCACGGTCTTTTAGCTGAGCATGCGGCACTTACTTTCCGCCATCTTGTCCACGTCAAACTGGTTGGGGTTGAGGGCGAAGTGGAGCTGACGTCTGAACAGGGCACGGTCATCCGTGTGGATCAGCTCAAACACACTCTGGTGGACCACGTCCGACTGGAAACACACCACACACAGATAGAGAGGTTGGTATAAAATAAAAATAGTATTATAAAAATACCACTGATGTAATTATAATAAACTCCTGCTGGTCATCAGTGTGGATCAGCTCAAACATACTCTGGTGGAGGACGTCTGACTAGAAACAGATATGTTAAAATAAGACCATGAAACAGAGAGAGAGAGAGAGAGAGAGAGAGAGAGAGAGAGAGAGAGAGAGAGAGAGAGAGAGAGAGAGAGAGAGAGAGAGAGAGAGAGAGAGAGAGAGAGAGGAACAGGACAGAAGATTTTAAATTGAGAACAATCCTCCGTTGTGTAACAGCTCTTTTCCAAGTCCTCGGTAGGTAACAATGGCTTTGCACTGCCCTCTAGTGGTCTGGGTGGCATACTACCACCACCACTCCTAAAGACCATCATAAAGACTCCTCCATTGTTTCCACTGTGTGAGACAGTATGTTGTCATGAGTGGTGGGAAACGTATAGGTGTGGTCTGCTGTACTACCCCCCCCCTCCCCCCCCCCACACACACACACACACACAACTCCACCTCTCTCCCAGAGTGCGTCTCTTATGTGTGCATAGGACGCAGTCGAGTGTGTGCGTGTGTTAATGTGTGTGTGTGTGTGTGTGTATTGGTACCATCCACCTCTCTCTCCCAGAGTGTAAATGTCTCAGGCATACACTGACCGGGGCTGTGTACCAACACAGAGTTTATACACACGCTCACACACACGCTCACACACACACACCCACACACACACACACACGCTCACACATGCTCAGTGGTCACGCTTGTTGTACTCACACTTGACTCACGTCTTTCTCTCCTACGCAATGTTCAATCGATCGCACAAGCAGGAAATAGGCGTACGTGTGTGTGTGTGTGCGTGTGTGCATGCGTGTGTGTCCGTGTATGTGAGTTGTTTTCTTTTCCATTCCCTTGAAGCAGACCCTGTGAAGGTCTCTTCCTGAACATTGTGTGTCCGTGCTTGAGATTTTGTGAGTGTGTGTGTGTGTGTGTGTGTGTGGGGGGGGGGGGACGATTGCTCGGTCTGTGAACTTTTGACTTGTAAACACATCCATTTGGAAGCGTTTTTCAGCAAATGTTTGTGATAGGGCGAGCTGAGCCCCGGGCGAGCACACATGACACACACACACACACACACACACACACACACACACACACACACACACACACACACACACACACACACACACACACACACACCGACCATGACCCTGAAACTTTAGCCTAGCTCTGTCTGATCCGTACACAACAACATCACAGAGATACTAAATGGACTGTTTTTTCCCGGACAGACCGGCAGATAGGCACAGAGACAGACAGACAGACAGACAGACAGACACAGACAGACAGACAGACAGACAGACAGACAGACAGACAGACAGACAGACAGACAGACAGACAGACAGACAGACAGACAGACAGACAGACAGACAGACAGAGAAACCACAAAAAATACCACCAAACAAACTTGTGAAAAACAATTTCAGATCCTTTTTTTGGGGGTGAAAAACAGACCAACAAAAAAACATAGTTACAACCATGACTTCAAAACCAAAAACCATAGGATCCTGTTGGGTTAGGGTTAGGGTTAGGAACCTAACAACCGAAATAATCTGTTGTCTCCCTCACTGTTTCTCACGGTAAATCATGCTTTGCATTCCCTTCCTGTCCGTCCCTTTAAGCGGTCCTCCTTCCTTTGGACTCCTTTGGTTCTTAAGAAGGGCCTGCTTATTGACTGACCAGTGTCATTGTTCTAGGTCCACCGCTAGCAACGAAGACGTCGGTAACCAGGGGTTGTGTAACTCTCAGTATCTCAGGGAGCGCTGGCGTTGCCCTACCGATACATTTCATCACAACCCTGGTATGAAAACGACGACGACAACAACAGCGCCACAGTTTGATCTCGGCCAAAGTTGAACTTCTGCTTTCCGCTTTATAAGGTGGCGAGCTGACTGAGCTTAGCGACACTGAACGTACGTTAGTCACAGAGTGGGGGAAACACAAACCTACACCACACTCTCCTAATATGAAAGTAAGGGTTTGCTATTCCACTTTGCTGTAACCTTACCCACAGCATAAATGTGGTATTTTACAAAGGACAGCTAGACTGGACTGGACTGGACTGGACTGGGCTGGACTGGACTGGGCTGGGCTGGGCT
>CM030191.1:12618894-12621394 GCA_017639675.1 Aplochiton taeniatus
ACACGTACACACCCACTGACCTGACCTGACCTATGACCCCTCCTGTTCTGACAGTGGGTGTCGTTGAGGTCACAGGCAGGGTAGAGGGTCTGTGTGTGTGTGTGTGTGTGTGGGGGGGGGGGGGGGTAGAGAGCCCAAATGAAGGAAGGAAGCTGGGTGTTCTGAGCACGGATCACAAAGCACTTTTCAACAGAGAGCTAGAGTCAGATAAATAGCAGAGGCGCCAACTAATCTGATGTCATAAAACGTTAATGTTCAACACAATGAAGAACAGACAAAGAGAGAGACAGAGAGGAGGAGGGGAGAGAGAGAGAGGGAGAGAGAGAGAGAGAGAGAGAGAGAGAGAGAGAGAGAGAGAGAGAGAGAGAGAGAGAGAGAGAGAGAGAGAGAGAGAGAAGAGAGAGAGAGAGAGAGAGAGAGAGAGAGGGGGAGAGAGCAGTAGTAAGCATCCTGTTGAATACATACTGTGAAACCTGCTCTGCTTGTAATCCCAACAAAGATGATTTATTATTTATATCACTTTTAAGATAAGTTATAATTAACTGTAATCCCAGCTAACTAAGATAGTATATTTATTATTTATATTACATATAGGATAAGTTATAATCAACTGTAATCCCTAAGATGCAACAATATTTTAGTTTCTCAACCTGAAAACTCGTTTTCTAAAATGACATCAACATAGTCACATTTGTTTCATCATGACGATACAAGGCATTCCATTCCATGTGTTAAAGGACATTTGTCTAGCTGGGCCTGTACCTTAGAAACTAGAGCCATTCAGAGGATATCGCCGTAGACTTAAAGGGAAATGCCAATAGGAGATATCTATCACACACACAAACACACACACACACACTCAACAACAACAACAACAACAATAATCAAAGAAAGCATAGCAAAACGTCACCACCGTTTCCTTGGTGACATATTAATATTAAATTTGAATACAAATTAGTTCACACAACCCCCCTTTCCTTAATGCAAGCCAGCGGAGAAGCCAACATTTGAAAAATGAATGTCTCCTGTTTCTCCCCCAAAATAGGAGTCGCCTTGACAACCGTTGGCTTGTATCTGTAATGGGATGTAAAGGTTTTGGGGTGATAAAACGTGGCGGCCCAAATAAGATCGTTTAACCTAGCCAGAGCTAAAAGGATCTCTCTCTGTGTGTGTGTGTGTGTGTGTGTCAGTGTGTGTGTGTGTGTGCGTGTGTGTGTGTGTGTGTGTGTCAGCATGTGCAGGGGTCCCCTGCCCCTGGTCAGGGGAGCATTAACCTGTATCTGGTTATAAAACAGAGCTCTTAGGTTACCAAGGTTACCAAATAATTGCGTAAATACACAATAGTTGCGTAACTTCAGCAGAAGTCCAAGGCAAAAAACATATATTTGTTTTTTACTTCACTTTTTGGTTGGTCAACGATCGTCAACACAAACAAACAGTGTTGGCTTTCTTAATATTTATGACGGAACATTGTAATATTTTACAAAACACAATATTATTACAATCCAGCCACTTGTCTCGGGTCGTCATGACAACACTCCTCCACTGCTCTAAGGAACCGTTTTTCGACACGACTCTCAGAGCTATTAATACCCGGTGTTTACTTTCAACACTTGCGATAAGCCAGCGCAACATTTTTCAGCGCTAATGTCGCCTTTCTGGCAGCTGGGGAGCGTAGCAACGGCCCGTTTCCTGGACTAAATTGCTTTGTGGCACGCCAGGGAGACAGGGCTCGGTTGCTTAGGTCAAATTCTTACACTTTCTCTCTTTTCCTTTCCTTTTTCTTTCTTCGATTCTTTCTTTCTTTCTTTGTTTCTTTCTTTCACCCAACACTGTAACTCAGAATTTCCTTTTGCTGTTATGAATACACTCTCCCTCTCCCCCTCTCCCTGCCCCTCTCCCTCTCTCTCCCTCTCCCCCTCTCCCTGCCCCTCTCCCTCTCTCCCCCTCTCCCTGCCCCTCTCCCTCTCTCTCCCTCTCCCCACGGAGAGGAGAAACCAAACTGAAATCAGAGAGTAGTCTTATTCTTGGCTCGGAGTTTCCTGCTGATCGCAATTACTAAACTCCACATCCCAGAGTAACCAAACACTGCTGCTCGCTCTCTCTCTAACACACACAGGAATACAGTAACACACACACACACACGCACGCACACACACACACACAAATGAAGGCAGGCAGGAAGACACACACACACACACCCTCCGCAGACTACCTGGCCCACTTCCCCTCCTCTCCCCTCCTCTGAGCTTTCCTTTCCCAAAACTTGGGTCTCCACTGCCAGGGTTGAAAGTTTGCACGCTTTCCCCTCACGCGAGGCGAGGAGGAGGGGAGGAGGAGGAGGAGGAGGAGGGAGAGAGAGGGGAGGGAGGACGGGGCCGGGTAGAGCTGTCTCCGACTTTACACCCCCCCCCCCCCCCTCCCTCTCAAAGACACACACACACACACACACACACACACACACACACACACGGCAACTGTCTATTCTCTGCATGTCTAG
>CM030191.1:12626394-12631394 GCA_017639675.1 Aplochiton taeniatus
AGAACAGACACTACTGCTTATTTCAGAACAGACACTACTGCTTATTTCAGAACAGACACTACTGCTTATTTTAGAACAGAGACTACTGCTTATTTCAGAACAGACACTACTGTTTATTTCAGAACAGACACTACTGCTTATTTCAGAACAGAGACTACTGCTTATTTCAGAACAGACACTACTGCTTATTTCAGAACAGACACTACTGCTTATTTCAGAACAGACACTACTGCTTATTTCAGAACAGACACTACTGCTTATTTCAGAACAGACACTACTGCTTATTTTAGAACAGAGACTACTGCTTATTTTTAACACCACCCTTCTGTGTGACGTGACACACTCAGGACACACATTTGAATGTCACTTTACAGACACTTTCCTGTGAAACACTGCATCTGAACGAGCAGGAGGCTCAAACCGGCGTCGCTTAGGTAACCCCAGCGGAAATGCAGGTGAAAGGTCACGCCCAAAGAAAAGAAGGGAGAGCCTGTGACCTCTGCGGTGACCTCCACCGGGTTAGGTTCACACACTTCTGGTAGCCACGGCAACCACTCCGAGGACTCAATTTACCCCTTTCTAGCAAAGTGTGGTTTCATCGATTTACAACTTCCACGCAGGACACAACTTGTTTTTAGAGTGGTTCTTGGTCTGTGAAGTATTATTTGTAGAAGGGCTATTTTATTTTCCTGAGCTGTAATACAGAATGTTTACAATTGTGAATAAGTTAAAAACAATGTGCTTTAACAACTATGAGATCTTCTCAAGCTGAAGAATCCACCCCCAATGTTGAAAACAACCTTACAGATGCCATCAGAGAGAGAGAGAGAGAGAGAGAGAGAGAGAGAGAGAGGGAGAGAGAGAGAAACAGAGAGAGAGAGAGAAGGAGAGAGAGAGAGAGAGAGAGAGACAGAGAGAGAAACAGAGAGAGAGAGAGAGAGAGACAGAGAGAGAAACAGAGAGAGAGAGAGAGAGAGAGTGTGTGTGCGAGAGGGAGAGACAGAGAGAGAATGTGTGTAGGAGAGAGAGAGATCTAAGGTCATGTAGACGCGTCGACCCACACACACACCACCCTGCCGTGGGTCTACCTAATCTCTTCACACGGGTTGATATTTACAGTAAGCCTGTAGGCCTTGGTGGGAAGCCTGTTGCTTTCCCCAAGCAGTCACAACTGGCCGTTGCAGAGAGGAAGTCATTTTGTTTGCGTCGAGGAAAAAGAAGAAGAAAAATGAACCGTCGTGTAGTCGTGAACCCAAAAGTGGGTACAGGAAGTTGACAGGAAGTGATGTCAGAGCAGCGCAACGGGATCAGTTGGAACGTTTCAGGGAAACGATTCAAAAACATATTCACGTTGTCTACAAGACAATGTCATACCATTAATACACGTCGAAACAGAATAAATAGGAATAGGAAAAAAAGATGATCTAACGAAACTGTTTCGATAAGACAACCAAGATGGTGGAAATATGACACCGACTTTTTGGCCGTGGATCTTAAGACTTCTAGAACTTGTCGTATAAAGAATGACTCTTTGAGTGAGGGTGTGTGTCACACACTGTGGGAGGAAGGACGGACGTGATACCTCACCACTGTGGGCACACACACCCACACACACACACACACACACACACACACACACACACACACACACACACAGAGGCTTAGCTGGGGGATTCCCTAGTGGTCTGGACTCAAGCATCTAAACGTATAATTACTATCAGACAGCAAGGCAGGCTAAAACGAAAACCTGACAGCTAGAAAGCTAGAAGCAAACAGAAAGACTGCCAGCCAGTCGGACAGTCATAAAGACATAGACCAGATAGACATAGACCAGATAGATAGACATAGACCAGATAGACATAGACCAGATAGATAGCCATAGACCAGACATAGACCACATAAAGACAGACCAGATAGATAGACAGAGACCAGATAGATAGAAATAGACCAGATCGATAGAAATATACCAGCTAGATAGACAAAGACCAGATAGATAGACATAGACCAGATAGAAAGACAGACAGCCATAAGGAAATAGTCCAGCCACCCAGCCAGCCAATCAGCTAGTCAGTCAGCCAGCCTGCCAACCCTACAGGCCTCCTACTGTAATGGAGTCTGTCCTAACATAAGGTCTGATTGTCTCCTGTACTGTAATGGAGTCTGTCCTAACATAAGGTCTGATGGTCTCCTGTACTGTAATGGAGTCTGTCCTAACCCTAACCCTAACCCTAACATAAAGTCTGATTGTCTCCTGTACAGTAATGGAGTCTGTCCTAACCCTAACCCTAACCCTAACATAAAGTCTGATTGTCTCCTGTACAGTAATGGAGTCTGTCCTAACCCTAACCCTAACATAAGGTCTGATTGTCTCCTGTACTGTAATAGAGTCTGTCCTAACCCTAACCCTAACATAAAGTCTGATTGTCTTCGGTACTGTAATAGAGTCTGTCCTAACCCTAACCCTAACATAAAGTCTGATTGTCTCCTGTACTGTAATGGAGTCTGTCCTAACCCTAACCCTAACATAAAGTCTGATTGTCTCCTGTACTGTAATGGAGTCTTATCTAACCCTAACCCTAACCCTAACACAAAGTCTGATTGTCTCCTGTACTGTAATGGAGTCTCCCATGGATGCTCTCCAGCCTCCTAGACATTCAAATTACAGAGACTATATTTAAATACATGTGTGGGAAGGGAAATATGGGACACACACACACACACACACACACACACACACACACACACACACACACACACACACACACACAGACTCATCCACCCACACACACACGTGGATTAAAAGGCTGAGTGAATGTGATCAAACAGGTTGGGTCTAGCACTGTTTATATCAGGATGTTTAGACCTGCCACACGGAAAACACACAGGGCCTTGTACCTCAGTAGAGTTAAGACACACACCAACTACAGACTGAAAACACACAGGGCCTTGTACCTCAGTAGAGTTAAGACACACACCAACTACAGACTGAAAACACACAGGGCCTTGTACCTCAGTAGAGTTAAGACACACACCAACTACAGACTGAAAACACACAGGGCCTTGTACCTCAGTAGAGTTAAGACACACACCAACTACAGACTGAAAACACACAGGGCCATCTTGTTGTCATGAATGATGCCTCCAGAACATTATAAAAGGGAAACATTTTGTTTAGTGTACTTAAACTTATACTTGTGTAGTGTCATTAGAGTAGTTAGAGTAGTTGTACTTAGGTATTTCTCCATACATGTGTACTGTAATTAGAGTAGTTGTACTTAGGTATTTCTCCATACATGTGTACTGTAATTAGAGTAGTTGTACTTAGGTATTTCTCCATACATGTGTACTGTAATTAGAGTAGTTGTACTTAGGTATTTCTCCATACATGTGTACTGTAATTAGAGTAGTTGTACTTAGGTATGTCTCCATACATGTGTAGTGAAATTAGAGTAGTTGTACTTAGGTATGTCTCCATACATGTGTAGTGAAATTAGAGTAGTTGTACTTAGGTATTTCTCCATACATGTGTACTGTAATTAGAGTAGTTGTACTTAGGTATTTTTCCATACATGTGTACTGTAATTAGAGTAGTTGTACTTAGGTATTTCTCCATACATGTGTACTGTAATTAGAGTAGTTGTACTTAGGTATTTCTCCATACATGTGTACTGTAATTAGAGTAGTTGTACTTAGGTATTTCTCCATACATGTGTAGTGTAATTAGAGTAGTTGTACTTAGGTATTTCTCCATACATGTGTACTGTAATTAGAGTAGTTGTACTTAGGTATGTCTCCATACATGTGTAGTGAAATTAGAGTAGTTGTACTTAGGTATTTCTCCATACATGTGTACTGTAATTAGAGTAGTTGTACTTAGGTATTTTTCCATACATGTGTACTGTAATTAGAGTAGTTGTACTTAGGTATTTCTCCATACATGTGTACTGTAATTAGAGTAGTTGTACTTAGGTATTTCTCCATACATGTGTAGTGTAATTAGAGTAGTTCTACTTAGGTATTTCTCCATACATGTGTAGTGTAATTAGAGTAGTTCTACTTAGGTATTTCTCCTGCCTGGACTCAACTAGGCCATCTTGTTGAGCGTTCTAAAAACTCGAAGGTTCTAATTCTAACCACGGCAGAGCATCAACCAATGAGGTTGGAGAGAACCTCGTCTCATTTTGATGCAGCTGAACAGGGAGGGTGGAACTGGGACGGGAGTGTGTGCGTGTGTGTGTGTGTGTATGTGTGTGTGTGTGTGTGTGTGTGTGTGTGTGTGTTTGTGTGTGTGTGTGTGTGTGTGTGTGTGTGTGTGTGTGTATTTTTACTATCCAACAGGTTACCATGACGGAGCTGGAAAATGGATCATGTAATTAGGCAGCTGCTGCCGGCTTGTTTATCCTCTGAGTCTCAGGATAGCTGGGCCCACGCTCTGTGTGTGTTTGTGTGTGTGTGTGTGTGTGTGTATGTGTGTGTGTGCATCTGTAGTATGTGTGTGTGTGTAATTCAGTAGTGTGTGGTTGTATGTGTGTATCAGTGTGTATGGTGTGTGTGTGTGGTTGTGATTGAGGGGGTGTTTGGGTCTGCATGTGCGTCTACGTGTATATGGCATGGATATATGTGAGTGTGTGGTTGTGATGGAGGGGATGTTTGCGTCCACATGTAGGTCTACGTGTGTCTGGTGTGTGTATGTGTGTGTGCCTGTGACAGAGGTGATGTTTGCATTTGCCTGTCCACGTGTGTGTGTGTGTGTGTGTGTGTGTGTGTGTGTGTATGTGTGTGTGTTTGTGTGTGTGTGCGTGAGCGAGCCTCCCACAGTGGCTGACTGTAGAGCATGTCACGTTGTAACCGCAGTGACATTGCGTTTCACAAACGTCGGCTATCCCAAAAGGTCAAAGGTGACGTTCAGATCTCGGCCATTTTGTTTGCTGATGTTGTCACTTTTCCAGCAGTATCAATGTTCATCCCACTGCTGCTCACATGCATATCTTTTGCTAGTA
>CM030191.1:12638894-12646394 GCA_017639675.1 Aplochiton taeniatus
TCTCCCTGTTTGTCTCCCTGCCTGTCTGTCTCCCTGTCTGTCTCTCTGCCTGCCCACCTGTCTGTCTCCCTGTTTGTCTCCCTGTCTGTCTCCCTGCCTGCCTCCCTGCCTGCCTCCCTGCCTGTCTGTCTCCGTGCCTGTCTGTCTCTCTGTTTGTCTCCCTGCTTGTCTTGCTGCCTCGCCCCGCCTGCTTGCCAGACAGACCGTCTGTGTAAACGTTCATTCATAACCTGCGGTCGTGAAAACAAGTGACAGGAACTCTCACAACATGTCCAAGGCAAGAATGAACCAACATGACTTCCTGGTGACTAACTGGGAGACTGTTGCCACCACAACGACATCACGGTTAGATTAAGAGGGGGAAAAGATCGGTTGAACTTTGATCAAATATCAACAGACTTCCTAGGATGACCCTGACACAGCAGTGTATTAGACAAGGGTTATTCATACATTTAAAAACAAACAAATCAAATAAATGATCAAAAACAAGCACAACAACAGTTTAATTTAGATTATTGTAATTTTATGAACAACCAAAACATAGGGACTACCACTACATATGGAAATCATGTTAGCCTGTGCTACTTACATTTATTGTGCTAGGCTACATTTACCTACCTACTTAATTAAAGAAGGCATTACTGGACATTCAACCATAAAATGGATATCAATCATCGTCTAACTAGGGGTAAGTAGGAACATATCTTATTTCCCCAAAAGTTGAACTATACCTTTAACAATATAGTTTGTGTTAATTGAAGCTCAACATTGCCTAAAAAAGATCACCTCCCCCCCAAAATCCCTATACATGTTTGTTTTTGTGCTGTTAATATTCAAACCCAGCTGTCTCCACTGGTGTATTAAAAAGGACATGCAGACTGTTTTGCAGTGAGTAACCTCCCTCACAGACAGCGGTACCCCTTCTCTCTCTCAGAATTACTATTTGGTGCTACAAGAGCGGCCATTTTACTTTTGGTCGAACAAAGGCCAAACAAAGGATTCGGATATCTGTTTGCAATTATGATCATTAAAAAAAAAGAGAAAAGACAAAATCTAGAAAGACCCCTAGAGCAACCGACGATGAAATGGCAAGACAAACATTTATTTATTATTATTATTTATCATTATTATTTATTTCACCTCAAGGTCCAATCCTAGATTCTAATCTTCTCCTATAGCTGAGGCTATTTAAGCAGGAAGAAATATAATATAATATTCAAGTTAGTATAATTGAGGGTGTATAAGTCGTAAGAAATATAATATAATATAATATTCAAGTTAGTATAATTGAGGGTGTATAAGTCGTAAGAAATATAATATAATATAATTTTCTCCTCAGTATACTTGAAGGTGGAGTATGAGCAGGAAGTGAGGTCATCAAACAGCTTGCCCCGGAGGTACCACCTCCACGGCAACCCCAGGCATTCCGTCATTGACCTCACTTCCTGTCATCCTCCCTCCTGAAACAATGAGAACTTCCTGTAAGCTTCGCACAGGATCAGACCCAAAAAACGGTATCGGTTTGTTCTCGAACACCACCACATGAAGTTCTAACAGCCTGACAAGACACATAGCGTTGTGGTAAACTGTTTCATAAATAATGTCATATACACTTAGGTTGTCTTTATCGCTTAAGCTTGTTATGGGAAACCTTACACTTCAGTGATAAGTCAAATCCTTGGAAAACTAAAAAAGTCGAGTTTGGGTGTAGGACTCAAAATGACCATGGACTTGAAAACTTTCCCAAGTTAGTCCCCCACTGCTGAGCTCTAGACTAGAATGCTAACGCAAAAATATTAAGAGGTCTGAAAAAAAATAAAAAAATAAAAAGGGAACGGAAAAGGAAAGAGAAAGGATAGAAAATATTATCAAGAACTCCTTTTCTCTGCGTCGCTCACACGGGATAGTGCCAGAGGAGACAGCCATGCTGGCACTGGGGGAGTTTCTTTTTACCTCAAGGAACACAAAATAAAATATAAAAAAAAAACAACTGAGGGCTTTTTCGGTCTCCAATGTTGTTGGTACAGAGGAGAGGAGTGGGGGGAGGGGAGGGTCCGTAGAAAGGAGGAATGGGAGTTCAACGGCTTTCCTTCACAGAGACAGAGGCATTGTTTCCTGTCAGCCTTCCAGAAGTCTGAGTCATGAGTCAAAAATGTGGGGGGGAGGCGGGGGGGGGGGGGGGGGGGGGGGGGTCTGCGACGATGATTCACACACCCCAAACCCACAGACCTCAGGGTGCACACACACACACGGAGACACACACTCATTTAAGGACACACACACACACACACACACACACAGAGACACACACTCATATAAGGACACACAAACACACACTCATCTAAGAACACACACACACGGAGACACACACTCATCTAAGAACACACACACACGTGGACACACACTCATCTAAGAACACACAGCCACACGTTTATAGGTCCACAGACAGCAGAAAGACAGCCAGACATGCACTCCCACACACACACACACACACACACACACACACACACACACACACCAAGGTTTCACTCACACTTTGCGGTGCAGGTCTCACTACTGCTTTAATACAAGAGAACAATGCTCGCTGGAGACAGAGAAGACTTTGTCTGGGAGAAGGTTTTGTAACAGAGAAAAGCAGTTTTGCAACAAATAAGCTCACAACTCTTCCACCCTATCTCTAACTCACACACACACACACACACACACACACACACGTTCACTCAGCTTGCCTTTTCCGTTGCCAGCCACCAACTACTATTTCAAAATGAAATGAACAAAATCAACAGATAATATCTAAAATTCATAATCTTTCCCACCCTAGCCAATAGACAAAGAATAGGCACACACACACACACACACACACACACACACACACAGTTCCCTCATGCCCCTTGCATCTGTAAGGGCCAGGTTTGTGCATCCTAACGGATGTTCAAGTCGGAGCTGTTGTTCAGATGTGAGGGAAGGGTCAGAGTGAAGGCCAGAGCACGAAGGAGCTAACACGGGCCTCTCTGAGACACTGAAGGCTAGTGTTGTCTGTTCGTAGCCATCACAATACGAGTTGGCATACGTGTCCTTTTCAATACTAGGAGGCAACACGTGTTCCTCCCTTGACCAATGAATGATTTGTTTAGTTTAGACCGATATACCCGACTCCACCTTGTCAACAAATCAGAACTAACTATGTTGTTGGAGTGAACTCACTGTAGTAATTCCTCTGTGTACAGACTTGCTCTCTGTACTCATTAATAAAATTGTACATTGATGCTTGCCTGAAGTCTCACCTCCTTTAATGGGTTGTTTTCTGCATAAACCTGAACATTTCCATTACCGTTGCCCCTGGCTACCAGACGTATTATTACTTAGCATGCACGGTAATGTTAGCTGTGGATCAGTGACTGTTGCTGTCGTGAGGTATAATAAGCCCTCCCGTTCATATAGCCAAGGCAACGTATGTGTCTATCGAGGATCTCCTCCCATCAGGGCCTTCTGAGGCCTGGTTGCAGGCCCTGGTCATTCAAACTGGATGCAGCATTGAGAAAGAGTGACAATAAAATCAATCAATCACATAGAATCAATCCATTCCCACCCACTGCAACTGATTTGTAGTGGGTGAGAATAGAATTTGTAGATTTACACACCAAAAAAAGTTCCGCTTTCTAGAAGGCTTTGGGTGATGCCATTGTTTACCATTCGTTTGCGTTACTGAAGGCTTAGATAATGTTCGGTTCAACCTTAGCATCTGTGTATAAATAGTGTGTCTCATTCTTTAAAACTCGACTGGAGGTCTGGAGACTTTAATACACAATAATTCTCTTCTCTTGGCCTTTGAATCTCTAAGGCCAGCGTTTGATTGGCCCTTATAAACGTCACTCACTCTTTGGCGAAACCCTCCTCATTTCTAGACACACCCTCTTCCTGGTTTTGCGAAACTGTTCCAATATGGGAAAGCACCTAAGCAGTAACCCACCTCTGTGTTTGAAGACTAGAAAGATGGAACCGAGGCTAATGCTGTGAATAACGGCAGTAACAGCACTAAATGAAGTAGCTAACGTTAGCTAGCTGCCAATAAATAGTACACAACTATCTGAATGGCTACTTTTAAAAGATATTATCAACATCATAACTCACCTATACTCGGCTAAGAACGATCAAAACCAACAACTTAATGATAGTCTGCTGTCTTGCAATTTAACAAAATATGCAGCTGGCAACATATCAATTAGCGTGGATGAAGTACTGTCAGATATGCAGCTGGCAACATATCAATTAGCGTGGATGAAGTACTGTCAGATATGCAGCTGGCAACATATCAATTAGCGTGGATGAAGTCCTGTAAGCTTTGCTACTACCGTTTCTTGTACAGCATGGCATGATGAGTGCTGTGGGGCGTTGGTACCATGGTAAACCCTATTGGTAAACCGTGCAACCATAGTATGGAGATAGCAGAGGTCTTAAAGGTGAGGACACTATGGAGAGAGCAGAGGTCTTAAAGGTGAGGTGAGGTCACTATGGAGAGAGCAGAGGTCTTAAAGGTGAGGTGAGGTCACTATGGAGATTGCAGGGGTCTTAAAGGTGAGGTCACTATGGACATAGCAGAGGTCTTAAAGGTGAGGTCACTATGGAGATAGCAGAGGTCTTAAAGGTGAGTTGAGGTCACCATGGAGATAGCAGAGGTCTTAAAGGGGATGTTTGGTGTGCGTCTTTGGGTACAAAGAGCCTTTGAGGTGATGTGTTGGGCATGTAGTCACATGACTTCCACTCGGGTTGTGTTTTGACTGCGCTCGTCTCGCTCCCCAGAGGCGGGGCCAGTAACCGTGGCGACAGGCGCTGTCTGCCTGGCCCGCTGTTCAGATGCTATCGCAAGGGTTTACCACTGTCACCCTCGCTGACGGTTGCATGACAAAACAAAACCCAAAGCAGCGATTTACAGAAAGTGCATGTAAATAAGGCCAACAAAAGACGACCAACTAAACGACTGGAAATGAACAGAAACTCTAGCGTGTTCTGTTTAGAATATGTTACTGTAAATCAGTGAATGCTCTTGGTTTAAACACGTTTAAATATATGTGCACAGTATGTGTGTCTTTAGGTTTGCAGGTGCTGCTATGCCCAGTGGAGACAGTCCCACTTCTGCATGCTCATATTACTGGACTCAGGCCCAGACAATAAGAATCTGGAGTGTGTTCACTATAACCCTATAGCATATCACTCACACACTGATAGAGAAACATACACATACTGATGCAGAAACACACACACACTGATACAGAAACACACACATACTGATACCGAAACACACACACACACACACACACACACACACACACACACACACACACACACACACACACACACACACACCCAGATACAGAAATGGACACACACAGATACACAGACATTCACACTCTGGCAAACACTCATCTAAGCCCCTCTAATCAAATATAAAGCCTAGCACTTGACCGCTATATCACATATACAATATACTAAATAATATTATATGATTACCACAGAACATTTCACAGCAAGCATTGTACTGAAGTCAGATGTAGCATTGATTCCTAGCTAAGAAAGGATCGGGTTAGGGTTGGAGAGATGCTGTTGTACAGAGTTGACACAGGGTCGAATTTCACCCATGGGTTTTTGACTCTGGTTCCTGGTGTGTGTGTGTGTGTGTGTGTGTGTGTGTGTGTGTGTGTGTGTGTGTGTGTGTGTGTCTGTGTGCGTGTATGCGTGCGTGCGTGCGTGCGTGCGAGACGAAAGGTGTGCAGAGTAACAGGAGCAGCCAAGTGAGGAAAGGAGATCCAATCACAGACTGACTGGCAGAACTAACCCCCACATCAATCAAGGTAACATGGGGGCATGGGGTATATCTTTTTGTTGACTTCATTTTGCGCTGCTCAAACCTTTATCAAACCTTTTGCAAAGAGAGAATAAAGACAGGTATTATTTTTACCACCACCTCTAGACGTCCCAACACTGGGTTATTGGGTTTGTTGTTTGCAGCAAGTTAGGATGCGTCAGAGAGTACCAGCACTCCACGGTGCCTAACCCTAACCCCTAACCTTAACCCTATCCCCAACCCCAACGCTAACCCCTAACCCTAACCCTATCCCTAACCCCTAACCCTAACCCAGAAGAAGGAGCTAGGGGCACAGTCACCACAGTCACAAATTACAATTTTCTCCAAAAACGGTCTGGATTTGAGACTTCTCTCCTGAAGTAGTCTTTTTCTCCTTGAGATGTATTGGAAATCGGAGTGTGTATTTTGTTGTTGTTCCTCCTAGTGAGTTCAGGTATGTCATGGCAGGACTCCACAGTCCAGAGTGACACCTTTGGTGGCCTAATAACCTCTCAAGGGAAAACCTTTTACCTACTGGCCTTTCTGTCTCAAACTATTTCAACGTCAGATGGAGAGTAATGCGTTTCCTTGACGACTCAGTCGAGCTGAGCCGACAGGGTCTAATACCATTAGGCAGTGGAGAAGGTAAAGAGAGGTCAAAGGTTAAACACCCGTGGGGGTTCCAAGACAAAGGTCAAAGGTGTTAGTTGAAAAGGTCAAGGCATCAGTCTCCTGCTAGGGTGGAGTAAAGGTCTAATGACTTACTATATTAATATAGTAATATTCCCTTCTGTTCTAATCTGTTTAACCCTATTCTATTCAAATCTGTATTCTATTTCATTATTTTCCATGCAAATCTGTATTTTATTTTATCCTATTCTATTAAAATCTGTATTCCATTTGATTATTTTCCATGCAGCTCTGTATTCTATTAAATACAGTTCTATTACAATCTGTATTGTGTTAAATTATATTCTATTAAAATCTGTACTATATTCTCTTATGCTAATATTTTTTTATTCAAATGTGTATTCTATTTGTTACAATCTATCGCCTTCCATTCCAATTTACTAGCTTCTCCTCTATTCATATTTCATACACATCTTGATTCTAGCTTATTCTATTTGAAATTACATAATTAGCTCATCCCATAACCTCTGTTCTGGTATATATTTCATTTAGAATTCTGTCTTGATCTATTATATCAGTATCTATGCTCTGAGAGGCAGTTGGTGTTTCTGAAAGCCTTCTCAGAGTCCATTCAGTTCAAGTCACTGACCTCAGCCAGAACTCTTATTGATATCCCACCTCTCCCAGCAAGACAAACCTGTTTTTTTCCCGTCAACAATGGCGGAAAAAAAACTGAGGCTGGAGAACAAACCGTTTTCTTTGATTATTACCACGCTCCTCAAGAAGACAATGGGGGAAGGAGAAAATGATAGCGGACTCACAATCAAAGCTTTTGATGCTCTTTTGAAATGGCACGGAGAGCGGTCACGCCTTGATCCATGCGCCGTGATCAAATCACTTGTTGTTATCCGTTTTGAAAAGAAAGATGGCCGCGTTTAAAAGGAGCTTTCCAGGCGGATTTTAAAGGAGGTGCATTGTAATGGTTGAAGGGCAATCCTTTAAGAAACTGACAGGGCTACAGGTCGTGA
>CM030191.1:12653894-12658894 GCA_017639675.1 Aplochiton taeniatus
GATAGGGTTAGGGTTAGAGTTAGGGATGGGGTTAGGGCTAGGGTTAGGGTCAGGGTTAGGGATGGGGTTAGGGATGGGGTTAGGGTCAGGGTTAGGGCTAGGGTTAGGGTCAGGGTTAGGGATGGGGTTAGGGATGGGGTTAGTGCCAGGGTTAGGGATGGGGTTAGGGCTAGTTCCTATCAGAGTCTAGTGTAGGTCCAGGTAACTCAACACGGTGCTTGTTGTTCACTTTCTGCTGAAACTCAACCCCATTCAGACTAGGATTAGACTGTCCAAGGGAAGGCGTGACCCCGGATACACACACACACACACCCACTCACACACAAACACACACACACACAGAATTACTAGAACATAAACACATACATAAATGCACCTACACACACACACACACACACACACACAAACACACACACACACACACACACAGACATACAAGAACATAAACACATACATAAATGCACCTACACACACACACACACACACACACACACACACAGACATACTAGAACATAAACACATACATAAACGCACCTACACACACACACACACACACATACACACATACACACACACTCAGACATACCAGAACATAAACACATACACAATCGCACCCACACACAAACACACAAATGCACACACAAACACAAAGACATACAAGCCCACAAACACACACACACAGGCATAAAACATACAACCTTACACACACACATACACACGCACACTCACACCTCGTCCAAACGTGCCTTTGTTACCAAAGCACACCTCAAACGCATATCTCTCTTTTAACTTAAACGCCATTCAAAGGTCACACACACACACACACACACACACACAGAGACACAAAGAAATTCAAGCCCACGTACACAAACACAGGCTTAAAAATAAACAACCCGACACACACACACACACACACACACACACACACACACACACACACATACCTAATCTGAAAGTGCCCTGGTAAGAAAAGCACACCTGAAAAGAATATCTCTCTTTTATCTTAACCTAACGTCATTCAAAGGTCACACACACACACGCACACGCACACGCACACGTACACGCACACGTACACACACACGTACACACACACACACACACACACACACACACACACACACAGATAAACACCAGATAATAAAATATTATCGTTGTATTAATGAAACCTTTGTAACTTGGAAACAAAGAGGCGGTGGAGAGGGTGAGTGAGGTTAACCCCACACACACCCCCACACACCCACACACACACACACACACACACACACACACACGCACACACACCTCCTACCACCACGATACGCTAGCTCACTCCCCTGGTCCCTCCAGCAGCATCTGTTTCAGATAAAGACCCAAACCTAACCGATCCGAAGATGGCTATCTGTCATTGGTCGTTGTGTGTGTGTGTGTGTGTGTGTGTGTGTTTTTCTGGCTTTCAATGTTTTTCTCTGAAGCATTCTTTACACACACAGATTCTTTTAAACAATGAAGGTGTAGTGTAATGTCTATCTTGTAGATCTATGCTGGCGTCGGGGCCAGGTCGGCGGTGCTGAGAAAATGCTGCGTTCTCTACAAAGAGAACTCTGTCTGGAGCTCAGACAATAGGCCTTAAAACACACACACACACACACACACACACACACACACACACATCGAACGCACGCACTCACACATGTACACACACATCGAGCGCACACACTTACACACGTCGAATACACGCACTCACACACACACACACACACGCACACACACACACACGTACACATTGCACGTGCGCTCACTCACACGCACGCAAGACCGACGTACACTCACATGCACACACATACACACGCGCAACCGAGCAATTATCAAAACTGGAGGCTTAGCTTGAGGGAGAGTGTGTCTACCAGTCTCTGTATGAGACTAGAGACAGGGAGGTCTACATCGAGGGCCAGTATGTCTACCAGTCTCTTCTTCCCAAGCTGTCTCTATGTCTGTCAATGTACCGGCCTGTCTTTCTTTCTTCCAAACTCCCCATCTCTGTCTCTCTGAATATGTGTTGTCATTTCAACCTCCCTGTCTCACTGTATGTCTGTCTGTCTGTCTGTCTCCCTGTCTGTCTCTCTGCATCTCTGTCTCACTGTCTGTCTCTCTGCCTCCCTGTCTCACTGTCTGTCTCTCTGCCTCCCTGTCCCACTGTCTGTCTCTCTGCCTGTATCTTTGCCTATATGTCTATTTGCCTGAATGCCTGTCTCTCTGGCTCCCTGTCTCACTGTCTCTCTGCCTCCCTGTCTCTGTGCCTGTTGGTCTGACTCCCTGTCTCTCTGGCTCCCTGTCTCACTGTCTGTCTGTCTGTCTGTCTGTCTGTCTGTCTGTCTGTCTGTCTGTCTGTCTGTCTGTCTGTCTCTCTGCCTGCCTGTCTCACTGCTGATTCTTGCTTCACCTTGAGACTGCATGTTACATGAAAATAAAGGTTCTGGGGAAAGTAGGCTTTGTTCAACCCTTTGAACTTCGAATTGTCCCGGTTCTTATAGAACGTTTACAGATTAGCAGTCCCACTAAATGAGCAGAAACCTACACAAACACATCGGTATATACAGCACTAATAAACAGTATTGCACTCCTGCCCCACACATTTCCCTTGAAGAAAACTTGGTAATATATCATATTAAATGCATATCTAAGACAACTAATGTTTTCATCGGTTGACAAACGTAAAATTTGATAGTCACATATGCCGTGATTCGTGTTTAAAACAGAGTCGGACAAACGATACAAATCACCGTACGCATAGAATCATTGACTCAAAACATGTATTGATCGTCTTATATATGTAATCTAATTTAACCTCGTCTTTTGTTCGACCACATTATGGAACTCCTTGCGTGTCTTGAAAATATGTTAATTTGAGGAAAATAGGGGAAAAGAGCACCTCGAAAAGAAAAAAAAAGTGTGTTTCTGTCAAGGAAAAAAAAAGCTTGTATCAGATTACATGAACTACGCCAGATCCCCAGCGCTCACCCCTCCTTTCTGTAAGCATCGCGTGAGAGCGCAGCCAACTCACAACTTAATTATGATGAGTAGCCCTACTGCTGCCATAGCGAACTTACACTACTCGCCAAGACAAAGTCTTAAGGTGACCCTACACATGCATGTATAGAGTATGAGACTGCCGAGTAAAGTAGGCCGTGGAAAATACCGCATTGATCGGAAGAAAAACACTAATATTACGAAGTTATTAACACGCTACGTTGGTCTACATAAACTGAAGTGTAATAATAGCGTTATTAGACATAAACGTCTATAAAGTCATGAAGGCTATTAATAGCATGTTGTAGACGACTGATTTGGGTTTGATTGATTATCGTCGTCAATGTTCTCAGACCTATTACTAATTCCAAACCTTGACATAAGTCGGATTATTCACAGACATTTATGACGCTATCACAGACAATTCACTGCCATCGCACGGGCAACAATTTTGCTCAACAGGTGGCAATATGTCTTAAAAACCATAGAAAAGTTGTGTATTTTATCTTAACATTCAACAACTTTACAAAATAAGTTCTTACATTTTCTGCACAGGTTTCTTCCGTTTCTTTGCGGCATAGGCCACATTTCCCAACATATTGGATGTGCAACAAAAATAAGTGTTCAGAAAACTATTGTCCTTCGTAACTTCTAACTGGAGCACCGAGGTATTTTGTCGATTGTTGATTACAAATATATAAACTTCCCGCTGAGTTTGACGACTTGCGGTTCGCCTCTCGAGCGGCGCCTTGTTGCTCGCACAAGGGCAGAACAGCCCCAACGACTGACCGATATATATCCAAAAGACACAACGATCTTTTCAAAGTTTCCAAAACTTCTTGTAGTATTCCACGACTGTCGATAGTCCTCAATGACGAAACAAAAACTCCATAGCTTATTTTCACTCAGTTTCCTGTCACGCTTTGACTAAATGCATAGGTTTACTGTCGAGCCGAGCGAATCTACACCGCACAGCCTCGCTGTCAAACCAGTCTGCCTGACCGTGAATCGCAAAGGAGCACAGAGCAGGTAAACTATGCCCCCTTGCTATTGGTTCGAAGAGTACAGACTGAGAGAGATTCTTAAGGTGGTCCAAATGTAGGCCAATCCACTGGCTCTCATTACAACACTTGATATTGATATGATGAGGGATAATTCCCGGTTGTTGTTTTTTTTACCGTTAGCCCAAGCCGAAGAAAGACTCAGATAACAAAGGCCCATGCATGTTTTCTAGATCTGATGACACTTTCCAGGCAAATACGAACTTGTGCTGTACAAGTTGTACACATTGACATCGGTCTCGACACAATCTATGCATTCATTAATTCAACTCAAATATGCATTCATTAATTCAATTCATTCATTAATTCAATTCAATAACATGACCACAAACAACCTTTAAGAATTAAGAATAAAACGAAATTAAGTGTAATATGTAAACAATAATGTAATGTTAACAATGGTAACGCCGAAATTACTAAAATGCAAAATTAGAGTTGAGTTCAAGCTGGAAACGAAATGGAATTATCAGACTTGATTCATCAAAATGCATCGCCTCGGGTTTCACAGTGAATTAAAAGAAATATCCGACCCAAGCAAGGAAGGAAAAAGGAAAGAAAGAAAGAAAGAAAGAAAGAAAGAAAGAAAGAAAGAAAGAAAGAAAGAAAGAAAGAAAGAAAGAAAGAAAGAAAGAAAGAAAGAAAGAAAGAAAGAAAGAAAGAAATTAAGAAAGAAAGAAAGAAAGAACGAAAGAAAGAAAAAACGAAAAGAACGAACGAAAGAAAGAAAGAAAGAAAGAAAGAACGAAAGAACGAAAGAAAGAAAGAAAGAAAGAAAGAAAGAAAGAAAGAAAGAAAGAACTAGGTCCTACACGACGTATACCTGTCTGAACCAAAGTGACACTCACGACCTTTGACCCTTGGCTTGCTGAGCGGAATGATAACAGATTATTTAGCTATTGAACCGCTGTCAGAGTAATACAAACACTGAAAGGA
>CM030191.1:12668894-12718894 GCA_017639675.1 Aplochiton taeniatus
GTGAATACAATGCATTCCAGCAAAGAACTGGAGGTGTTGTTTGAATTGTAACACGTCAACATTTACATGGAAGACTGACCTCAGACCCTTGATAAAAGGTTTCCTTTCAACACACAATGTTGCCGTCCAAACTCAGAGGGTTGGAACCGTCAAAGTTTCCTTTTCGTCTGTTTTTTTTCTTTTTTTCTTGTTTTTCTTCAATTCTGTTTTTCTCCAGGGTTTGACCGGAATCGATCCTAAGATACGTTCTCACTCACCACCCGGTCACTATGTGTGTCACGTATTACATCAGGAGTTTACAGTCCGCTGACACTGGAGTGGAGATGTTTATTGATTCTCCACTCTGATAGGTGGTCATTTGCCTTGACCTTTAACCCCCAGACGCTAGACTGACACGTCAAGCTAGAAACGGAACAACCTCTTTCATTCTCTTTCAAGTCCTCAACTACTCTCCTGGGAAATGATGTCATGGATCTACGTCCGTACTATACCGTGTGTGTGTGCGTGTGTGTGTGTGTGTGTGTGTGTGTGTGTGTGTGTGTGTGTGTGTTCCTTCGATTCTCGGCAGGCCAGTCAAAAGTAAAAACAAACACTTCAGTTCTGAACGGAGCTGGCAAGATAAACTGCTCCCTTCATCCAACTAGCTTACAGTAAACGTTTGTGGAAAGAGTCCGCCCGTCCCTCCAACTAGCTGGAGACCGGCCCCCTTTAGCAGGGAACCAACCATCGCAGCCCCCACACAAGCCAGCACGGCAATACACACACACCTCGGCCTCCCAGTAGATTATACAATATGGATGATTTTTTATTTAATCTATGATTTGATTTGGAGATGGAAAGAAACATGGATCGCCCAGCGTTTACATTTCAGAACCTGTCTGTAAGGATGGGGGCGGGGGGGGGGGGGGTGGTAGAGGGAGATAAAGAGAGGGAGAGAGAGAGACTAGAGAGGGAATGGATTGACCAGTGTTTACATTTCAGAACCCGTCTGTAAGGATGGGGGGGGGGGGGGGGGGATAAAGAGAGGGAGAGAGAGAGACTAGAGAGGGAGATATGAGAGAGAGAGACTAGAGAGGGAGATATGAGAGAGAGAGAGACAGAGTCAGGGAGGGTACAAAGTATCAGACAGTGAGACAGAGCTGTGTGTGTGTGTGTGTGTGTGTGTGTCTGTGTGTGTGTGGGCGGGGGCGGGATTCTCCTACTCTGACGGTGAGTGGATCAAAGCGCTGCGGCTGTTCTGTTTTCCACACACACACACACACACACACACACACACACACACACACACACAGACGTAACCATGGCTGTCCTACGGCTGTGGGAGGTCATTCTGCACCTCCGAGAAACCACTCCCATACCGGGACCGCCAGATTGGCACTTCAGGAAAAATCCTTCCAGACATACTTTTTCCCCCTACATATTTCTTTTCATTCGGCCCTCGAGGAATCAGCCTGGCCAAACATAGGAGGAATTAAGAATTCCGACCGCACGGCTGAATCATGCGCTGGGTAATGGGGACAGGATGGTTTGGGGAGAGAGGACGGACAGGTGCTGGCAGACCTGGGGAGAGATTTACAAGGTCAAGGCTTTTCTCAGGTTCAGGTTCAGGTGTGGCGGGACTGGGCTATGGAGGTAGAAACAGCTGTGCAGGGTTCTTGAAGGAAACACACAGACGCACGCACACGCACACACACAAACAAGTACACACACAGTGACACACACACAGGCATAGAAACAAGCACCCACACAAATACGTGTACACAGAGAGAGAGAAAGTAAAGCCAAGATAATGAGAAACATTATCCACATAAATATAAGACGCTGTCTCTCTGTGAACTAGGCTCATTGTTGGAATCCTTTTTCTTGGCTAACGTCCTCCTTTCAAAGTTGAGTGCCATCATGTGAAATCAAACCTTTCAGAGAGAGGAGAAACGTCTAACGTTTACAACCACTTTAACGGTAAAAAGACATGAACAGAAATAGAGAGCAAACTCAAACGGCCAGTAAACTCCTTTATCTGATTGGAGAGTTTTTGAAAAGGGTTGTTAGGAGTCGGCCCTGCGTTACCTACGTTTCCCCGGATAGACAAACGTGATCCTAGAAACACTCACGTTCCAGTCAAACTTTTCCCACCCCAGCCAGAGAATTCCCCAGCCTGGCCCCCACTCAACAGGCTTAGTGCTCGAGGAGGAGATAACTCAGGGCCCTGGCTTTGGTTTGGGCCTTTTGCAACTCTTGCGCTAACCTTACTTCCAGCGTTATCATTACGGCAAGAATGCTCTCGTCAAAGAACACCTTTTATTTATAGACACAGCCGTACTCTCTGTCTCTCTCTCTCTCTTTCTCCCTCTCCTTCTCTCCCTCTCTCTCTCTCTCTCTCTCTCTCTCTCTCTCTCTCTCTCTCTCTCTCTCTCTCTCTCTCTCTCCCTCTTTCTCTCGACCTCTTTCTCTCGACCTCAAACCCAGATGGGGACGAGAAATCACAAAGTTATGCCCAGAATATTTCCATGTGTGCCCCTCGGCTGCTCTAGATATACTTTAAAACAAATATGTTTTTCTATATTTACAGTTTTTTTCAATAAATATATATGCTTCTTACCATTAATTTTCCCTCTATGACCTGGGTCCAGTTGTATTTCAATGTAATGTAACTTACTTTACCGTTGCACGTAATGGACTACAAAATACCATACATTACTTTTACTTTTGAATCATATGTACAATATAGATCTGCATTTATGACACTTAGAAAATAATAATATATATAATATGGTTGGCCTACCTGACAGCATTAACATGTGTCTTTGCTTAAGTCTGTCAACGGTTTGTTTGTATGAAGGTGTCAATAATAGGAAACAAGAAAGATCGTTTGGTAGTGGATTTTTCGACATTATTGAAGTACGTAATGGATTTATTTAGCCACTGGGTGGCGCATATTTCCCATATTTGATGATATCAGTGGTAAAAATGAATTCACTGTGTTTTCTTTAGCACTCGTCAAAAGAAAATATTAAATGCAGCGTCTTATTTTTTTGTTTAATTGTTTAAACCAATTAGGTACTTGTTTGGTGGTTTCCTGTCGATCAGAAGTCAAAACCAGATAAGAATGATGATTTTAGATTTTCCTTGAAGAGCAATTATGATGATGACGGAATTGGTGAAAAAGGAATTAATTCTAAGATGTAAATTGAATAATTCAAATTCTGTCTCTATTTTAAAAATCTAACAAAAATACCCTCTAACTAGCAGAGCCTCTAAAAAATGAATTGGAGTATCTCTCTAATTTAGATTTAAAACTCCACCAAATAAATCTGTATTTGTAAATTAAATTCTAAGTGAAAAACACACAGGTAAACATGTCTTTTTTTTAATATATATCACATTGGGCACCTACACGTGTGATGTTTGAAGCCAAATTCAAAGTAAAAATGTTTTCTAATCTTCGTCTGAAACTTCTCTCTCTTTTTGAAGCGACGAGTGCGACCCCATTGACTGCTCTTCATCGCTATCCTCCTCTTCCTTTGTTAAGTAGGAGCCTTTGTGGCGACAGGTGTAGAGAAGGACCAGCACTGCCCCACACACCATCACCAGCAGCACCGCCACAATGACCCCTGAGACACAGAGTGGGGAAGAGTTCAAAGATTCAACAAACTTTATTATCCACGAGCACTAGAACAAATGACCCATCAGACAGACAGAGTGGGGTAGTTAAAAGAGTCAATAAACTTTATTATCGTCGAGCACCAGAGCAAATTGCAAATGACCTGACTCAAATCCATATGTTACAATCATGTTGTAAAAGAAAAAAAGAAAAAAAACAGATTTGAGAGAAAGAAGCACATTGCTTTTAATGTTTTAAAAATGATCTATCTTTACTCACCTACAAGAACAGCTTCAAAGGATCCATCCTCCGTACCGTCCCCTGAAATTCAAAGACAAAACAACTGAAACCAACTGGGTTCCTTGTGCCTCACAATAACTTTGAGCTTCATGTCTACATGGCTTAAGCGTTCATTTTCATATATACATATCGTTTTTTTTATATATTAAAAAAATGTATGATTATTATCATATCAGATTAATTTGGAACAAAATCCATTTGATTAATCCCAAGGGAACTTGCTATGTCACCAATTGGCTGAATTGATTTAAATGATGTGTGCTGCCATACATATCAATATACTAATAATATATTGTGTTGGATCATGTAATGCTGCCATACATATCAATATACTAATAATATATTGAGTTGGATCATGTAATGCTGCCATACATATAAATATACTAATAATATATAGTGTTGGATCATGTAATGCTACCATACATACTGATTGACGTGACCAATGTGCCTCCTGTCAGTGGCGCTGCAAAAAATGAAATCCAAAGTTTTCGATCAAAAATGTTTTGTTTATTTGACAAACTGTGTGTTTTAACATTGTGAGAAAACAGAAGTTAGACCTGGTTTAAACAAAATTACTTTGACAAAATAACAATGACATTTCCAAACTAAGATGGTAGACTACATATCCAGGTCAATGTGAAATGAATTTTCAAATCAAATCTATAAAAATGTCTTCACATACTGAAATGTACATGTGAATCTATTTTTTATTAGCTATTTAACATGAATATGCTGTTTTCGTTGGGAAAAAGACATAGTCTCAATTGGTTATCCATGTACCAGCACATAAGTAATACCTAAAAAAATTACTGCACGCTATTTGTTTGCCATCCAATGCATTCTCAAAACAAAATAAGGTTAAGGACTAGCCTTTATGGTCGGCACCTTAACCCGGGCCGCTGCGTTAAGGACTAGCCTTTATGGTCGGCACCTTAACCCAGGCCGCTGCGTTAAGGACTAGCCTTTATGGTCTGCACCTTAACCCGGGCCGCTGCGTTAAGGACTAGCCTTTATGGTCTGCACCTTAACCCAGGCCGCTGCGTTAAGGACTAGCCTTTATGGTCTGCACCTTAACCCAGGCCGCTGCGTTAAGGACTAGCCTTTATGGTCTGCACCTTAACCCGGGCCGCTGCGTTAAGGACTAGCTTTTATGGTCTGCACCTTAACCCGGGCCGCTGCGTTAAGGACTAGCCTTTATGGTCTGCACCTTAACCCGGGCCGCTGCGTTAAGGACTAGCCTTTATGGTCTGCACCTTAATGAGTCCTATGCTGCATGTCTTTTAACTCAGCCCCTAAAGTTAATGTTTGTGTGGTGTAGTTGCATTGTTATTTACCAGTACGCATCATTGTTGGGGTTTCCGAAGAAGTGACTTCAAGAGGCGAGAAGTACAGGACAGGACAGAAAAGTAGTTTAACATTTTAACACAAAACACTCATTTTATCTGCATCGTAGAGGCTGTGAGAACGCCCCAAAATGTTTTTGGGGAAACATACGAATTGACTTATTGTTTTGAAAAAGCAGATTCGATGGAACAGCATAACTTACAAACATAATCAACGGTGGCTGGTCTTGCAGGAGCTGAAAAACAAATACAGAGAGCATTACATACATGACAACATGAGCACATTTCTACATTCTGTATATGTCATGCTAAGGGTAACTAGCAGTAGACTCATTTCTGTATGTTGTATACCGTGTGACTTTGAAACAGTCTACTTTCTACACGTCTTGCTAAGGGAAGCAGCTTGCTTTCCGTATATTGTATGCAGTGGGACTTTGATACAGTGCAGCTTCTATCTATATGTCTTGCTAGCTGTAGCTAGTTGTACACTCCTTTCTGTATATTGTATGCAGCGTGACTTTGTTACAATTTAACTTCTAAGTATATGTCTTGCTAAGGCTAACTACTTGCTTTCTGTATATTGTATGCAGTGTGACTTTGATCCAGTGCAGCTTCTATTTATGTGTCTTGCTAGCGGTAGCTAGTTGTAGACTCATCTCTGTGGCGGGCTGATAACCCGACACACCCTCTTAATCTGAGGATCCATAACCCCAACAGACCTCAACTGACCCCAGTCTCTCTGCAAGTGAGGGGGAGGGAAAGGGTTCAGCCTTTTTGGTTTTTGAGTGTCAGAGAAAGCTATCCTTCTTCCTTATATAGTTATTATTAAACTAAATCAAAAAATGTGTGTGTGTGTGTGTGGGGGGGGGGGGGTCATCAGAGCACTAATGGTAACGACAAGGCTACCTGTTGCCGTTGGTTAAGCCCCGCCCACCTACTCACCTGGCGTGATGGTTTCCATGACGACGTGTGTGACGGCGCGCGTGACGGCGCTCGTGAGAAAGGCAGCGCTGGTGGCCGGCTCTTCAGTTGAGGCCGTGCTGTGTTCCCCATCCGTAATTCCCCGTTCGGTGGTGGTTGTTGGAGTGTAATCACCCCATGGAGCCACTGAGGTCCCAGCCATGCTTACCCCGCCTGGGGTCGGTCGAGAGAGATCGGTCTTCCACGGAGTCTGTCGTGAAAGAAACAAAGAACAAACGTCTGTTCTGTTGGTGTCCCCGTCTCCATCCTTGTCTGGTGTGAGTCTCCACGCCTGTCTGGGTAACGGACACCGACCAGTATAAACAGGGGAGGAAGGCTGGGTTCTCACTAGCACGGGGGTCAACCAGTCAAGACCCAGTGAATCAGAGTTGTTACATCCGGGTGCCAGACCAGCTGGTTGGCTGAAGGACTGAACACATCAGTGATCAGATGATTTGCATGAGATAAACTGGACGACTTTTCTTGGTTTGCAGATAAAAAGGTGAACTGCATTGTTTAGTTTGTTTAGAGTTATTTGTATGGACTTGCGGTAAGGACCTGCGGAGCTGGGCACTGTATTGTATCACAGTAGTATTGAAGCAGAATAAATTATACTCTATACATTCTGAAATACACTATAGAACATACACTGGAAGTCACTTTATGATTATTATGGACAATACGGTTATGAACAATACCTAACGCCACTTACGTTGTCGACACCAAATACCTACAGTTGTCTTATTTTTATTTAACGGTAACTTGTTTCTTTTAATTATATAGGGCTTATTGTATTCTTGCCGGAAGAGTGGGAGTAAGAATTCCAAAGTACTGGTACTTGTACTTGTTGCACATGACAAATAAACTCTAGAAACTTGAATATATTTGCAATATAAGCACATGATGGTAAACGTATTGCTTACTAAATCTGTGAGGATTACCGCATGCAATCCCTTTGACTTTCTCTTCCCCTCTCTCAGGCATTTTTAGGCCTTCCAGACAGAGGGAATCAAACATTGAATGCATTTGAACCGCCACCTGACTCTACAGCCTGGAATTAAACCGAGTCGACAAGGAAGTGAGCATGTAAAGAGATGGAAGGGATAAGAAGAATAAGGGTGTTTGTTTTCACATAAACTAACCAAACTCAGCCCTCTTAAAGTGGACCAAAATGTGGACCAACAGAAAAGGGACTCCGTTTCATATGAAAGAGCAGCCAGTTCATTTGAAAGAGGAGGCAGTTCATTTGAAAGAGGAGTCAGTTCATTTGAAAGAGGAGGCAGTTCATTTGAAAGAGCAGTCAGTTCATTTGAAAGAGGAGGCAGTTCATTTGAAAGAGCAGTCAGTTCATTTGAAAGAGGAGGCAGTTCATTTGAAAGAGCAGTCAGTTCATTTGAAAGAGGAGGCAGTTCATTTGAAAGAGGAGGCAGTTCATTTGAAAGAGGAGGCAGTTCATTTGAAAGAGGAGGCAGTTCATTTGAAAGAGGAGTCAGTTCATTTGAAAGAGGAGGCAGTTCATTTGAAAGAGGAGTCAGTTCATTTGAAAGAGCAGTCAGTTCATTTGAAAGAGCAGTCAGTTCATTTAAAAGAAGAGTCAGTTCATTTGAAAGAGCAGTCAGTTCATTTGAAAGAGCAGCCAGTTCATTTAAAAGAGGAGGCAGTTCATTTGAAAGAGGAGGCAGTTCATTTGAAAGAGGAGGCAGTTCATTTGAAAGAGGAGGCAGTTCATTTGAAAGAGCAGCCAGTTCATTTAAAAGAGGAGGCAGTTCATTTGAAAGAGGAGGCAGTTCATTTGAAAGAGGAGTCAGTTCATTTGAAAGAGCAGTCAGTTCATTTGAAAGAGCAGTCAGTTCATTTAAAAGAGGAGTCAGTTCATTTGAAAGAGGACTCAGTTCATTTGAAAGAGGAGACAGTTCATTTAAAAGAGGAGACAGTTCATTTGAAAGAGGAGACAGTTCATTTGAAAGAGGACTCAGTCCTCTTTCTGTTCCCACCATTTTCCAGCGCCCAGTGCAATAGCGTGTGCTCTGTCTACGGCAAGCCTAGAGGGCTAAAATACAATGGCCAGCGAAAAGCAAAGCGGACTTGGAGCGAACCGTACTCAGACCAACACCTCCCCGAGAGGAACCACACACTCCCTGAGGTGGACTGAGCGTGGTTCGTTTCAGAGGGGTCTGAGTTCTCCTGGGGTGTTCACATATGCGAAAAAAAATGCTGACTAATTGCTCTGAGTTCTCCTGGGGTGTTCACATATGCGCAAAAAATGCTGACTAATCACTCTGAGTTCGTTTGGAGGCCTGAAAGGGCCCAGGTGTGAAAGTGGGACGAGGTTACGGGTCTCTATTCCATCAGCCTGCCATTCTAGTCCATCAGCCTGCCATTCTAGTCCATCAGCCTGCCATTCTATTCCATCAGCCTGCCATTCTAGTCCATCAGCCTGCCATTCTAGTCCATCAGCCTGCCATTCTAGTCCATCCACCTGCCATTCTAGTCCATCAGCCTGCCATTCTAGTCCATCCACCTGCCATTCTAGTCCATCAGCCTGCCATTCCAGCCCCCTTCCTGGGGACAAGCGGTTGCTCCCACACTTCATGCATTATGGATAAGATTGGGTTTTTATTTGTCCTTTTCTGGCAGGTGCCAATTGCTAGAATGGTTGCCAACTGTACTGTGCATGTCATGTGTGGAATTAGCACTGACATTAAAACCCTTGGTGTGTGTGTGTGCGCTGCCTTCAACCTCCTGCTTGTCTCAAAACGGGGTACAAGTTTGCTGTTTTTTACCATCTGTGACATCATTTTGTAGTTCTAAATCCTTAAAACCAACATGTTTTGTAAACAATATAGTGCACACTGATACATGTTATGGATGAAGTAATTGTAAATATATACAATAATGTTAATTCACTCAGAATGTGTTCAATATGAGAATTGTATGAATAAGATTATATTCAACAGCTTTATATTCATTCAATGTGACAAGATTACAAGTTTCAAATTCAACACAAAACTGAATAAAGCAAGTTTCCAAGAGCAGTTATTAACATGATGTGTGCACTGTTCTTTTTACTTTGGAAGTTAAAAATGTTTTGTACTGTTCTACTTAATTTCTACTCTTTGGAGTGTTTTGTTATGAGTCTGAAGCTACGCTAAATATAATCTTCCAGCACAATAAAGTTGTATTTTTGTTTTAAAGTAATCTCTGATAATCAGCACTTACCACGTTTCTGGTAGAAAGGACATTTGTCTTGGCTTCCAGAGAAATATTCAGTTCACAATTCAGCTATGGTATATCTCCCCCGCGCGCTCTCTCTCTCTCTCTCTCTCTCTCTCTCTCTCTCTCTCTCTCTCTCTCTCTCTCTCTCTCTCTCTCTCTCTCTCACTCTCTCTCTCTCTCTCTCTCTCTCTCTCTCTCTCTCTCTCTCTCTCTCTCTCTCTCTCTCTCTCTCTCTCTCTCTCTCTCTCTCTCTCTCACACACAGAGCAAAAGTGGGTGTGGTGAATATCACATCTGTTGCTTGTGAGGTGATCATCTCATTCCCTGGGTAGATAACGTTACTTGGCCAGCCAATAGCAAACGGCTGTCCCCTTCCTGCAAAGTGGAAATAGGCAACAGATGCTACATGCGGGAACGAGACAAACCACTGTGTTGATGACGAATCCTTAATTACGCTCCGAACTGGTGGGAACGCGGTCTGGTTCGATCGAGATCAGCAAGGTTCGAAGAATCATTAACGTAACCGTTTCAAGAACCAGAGCTAATTTGGTGGAAAAGGCGTAAGTTTATATCTTTTAACAGATGACTCGATGAGATATAAATATAGGCCCACTACACTTTGTTGTCGGTATAGACTGTCCCATTGTTTCCTTAATTGGAAGTGCTGGGACAAGTGGACCTGTGGGAGCACTATCCGTGTCGTGGGTGCGTACGTTTCCCCGGCAGCTTTCAAATATAGGCCTTGAAGTAAAGCCCAGCTGTTATCTCCAACTAGTTGCATTACTCGTTTGCAGTGTTTGTGCGTTGGTGAGATGATTGATGACTATATTCTGACATACGGATGTCACGAGAACCGACACTTGGGTTCCAAGTCGATGCCAAAAGTCTGAACACGTGATGGTTTTCCTACAGTACCGTATGTACCGGGCCGCAATTCTTGCAGCACACGCCTGTAGTGCTCGAGATAGTCAAAGTTGCCAGTGATAGGCCAGCCTCTACTCCTCGAAAAGATAGAGAAGTCGTGTGTCGGAAGTTAAATGCGTTGCAGGCGGACCCTCAGGGACTAGTATTATAGTCATGCAAAACGGTGCCAAGCAAGGAGGAAACACTTCAACTTGGCGAAGCACCTCAAAAATAGACACCCAGGTGTCTCCAAGGAATTCCCAGGAATTGTAGGTGAGTGCACGAGTTTCAAGTCATGTTCACGTTACATTAACAATGTATCCAAAGTGTTGTCCTTGTTATTCTTATCCTGAAATACAAGTTGCCATTATTTTTTGTTTGAGACAATTGGTACATTGCTGTGTAGCAAACTTTGTTTCATATACGACTTTTGCAGTGGCTACAGTAAAGGAAAACGCAATGTAAGCTTGTAGCAGACTACCGTTATTATTTTAGTTATTGGGCTATACCTTAACTTTTCTTATGTTCCTTCCACAGATTCAGCCTGAGGAGGGTGTTGACCCGGAGCAAAGTCAGCAAACAATAATAATTGCATTATTTTATTCTTGCAATTGAAATGCTGTACCATCATGTTTGTAATTAAGCACACTGTTTTAAATACTTGAAGGCTATGTTCTTTTTTTGATAATATGAATAGATGTCTCTGCACTGTAATAAATTGTTACATGCCAAAGTTTATTTATTTTGTATGTGCAAATGTTTTTAATGAAGTAGTGTTTAAGTACACGGAGTTTCTTTTTTTGCCGTGGTATCGAACTGGTATTGGTTTCACTACTAAATTGCTGGTACCGCAACGTCAGTTAGTGGATTTAGGTTGCTTGTTTTTAAAAGGCGCTATTGGTTAGTCCGTGTCTCTCCTCTGTGTGAGGTGATTTCGACTGACCTTATCGGTTGCTTGGTGTAATTATGTTCACTAACTCGCAAAGAAGTGCATTTGTTCATGCAGATTGCATTTGCAAGCCGTAAATGCCATAGACAGTGGAAACAAGCTTACACAGTTGTATCTTACACAGCCACTAGCAACGCTACCTGGCCCTGCTCTGCATCACTCTCCCCCGGGATAAACCAGCTATTGGTTCCCACTATCTAACTGACTGTGTTAACAAGCCAGACAGTGAATGGAGACAGACGATATATGACACCTTTTTTTTAAATACAATAACCCGACATTACCCCACTTCATGTCAAATGAGTATTTGTAGCCTACATGTCTACATTTGACTGTCAACTAACATGTCTTTACTTTTACTGTATGCTTTGATTTCACTGGCTGTTGCTTGCACGATCAACGAGTAGCCTGCGCCAAATTAAATTTCTTCCAGATTTAGTGCCTAATTTCCTTATGCCGTAAAGAAATTGGCCACAGTTTTGCGGGACGTCGTACCCGGTGGCAGACTAAATTAATATTGACTATTGAGACTTGAAGAGGACTGATATTTTCATTCTCGCATAGACATTACATTACAACGGCGACTGGCCATTAGAGGGCGCTAGGGCGCCACCCCACCACTCCCCACATCCTACACGAGCACAGAAATGGTGAAAAACTGTTTACCTGTCTAACTCCACAAGTCAGTAATCAATTGATCAGTCTTTTCCAGCTATTATTTTGTTACATTTATAATGTGTTTCGAAAGAAATCTCAGAATTTGCTTTACATCGCTTTTGAGGATATTGAATTCTACAGTGAGAATGGAAGGGGAAAGACCCATTCTAAATGCCTACAGTTCACATCAAAAGTAGCTGCTTAATAGTATTTATTGATGATATTATAGCCTCATAGAGACATTTTCCTAAGACAGTTGGGGGAAAGATGTTTGTATTATGGTGTGGAAGTTGATTGTCCTCACTATCTTCGACACAAAATGCTTTATCTATGGAATACTTTGTCAACTTTGCCTGTAGATGTGTGTGACTTTGATACTGCCTTTATGTATATGCCCCTGTTATTTCAATGTTAAAAATGTACTTTCAATATCATGTTACACAGCCAAAATGTGGCATTGTGCTGGCAATTTTTTTAATCTTACACTTCTGCAAAGTTTGGCAAAAACTCACTGAAAGCAGGGGAGGGTAGAAGGTAGTTTGTTTTCTACCAAAAGAGTGTGTGGCCTAGAGGAAGCAACGTTGACACGGTATTGTCGATATACCCATAATAATAGACCTACTTTAGGTAGACCTACCCCCTCCCTAGAGTGAGAACATGAGGTAGAGAAACAGTAGGGTTTGGCCAGTGACAGTACATATACTGTCACTGGCCAAACCAGTGGACCAAGTGGAAGAAGTTATCGTGACGTCACCCATTGGTTTGTGGACCACCGTTTTGAAGCATCGAGTTTGGCATTTTGGAAATCGCCATCTTGGTTTAATAAGCCATCGCCATCTTTAAAAAATAAATAATAAGTGACGACATTGACCATACTTGGACGAGATGGTGGGGCTGGGGAGGAGCGAAGGGTGGAGCCCGTTGCTACGTCTCTATCCCGATTGAGTGTATTCTATGTCTTCAAGTCAAAAAGCACATTGATCCATACATCTCTGCTCGCATTAAATACATATGGTTTAATACAAGTATATAGTTGGGAAAATCTTTACAATTCCATTGGCAATTTTTTTTTTTAAATAGATTACAGTTTTCTCAATAAAATAAGAAACTACTGTTAGGATACACTATAGTCCATTGTTTCCTCCTTTAGGACACTGCCATGCAAAATAGTGTCCGGCTGCGAAATACTGTACGGGTTGCGTCCTTATGCATTGTTCTTTGATGCAATGTTTTAATGTTGCTACATTCGCCTTTTCGCGGGTTAAACGCTCGAGCTACCGTTGACTTAATTAGATTTACCTCCGAGCGGCTCGCTCAGTCTCAACACCCAAATTACCGCTGACAGCTACCCGACTTCGAGGTCCTGAAAATCGGATTTAGACAACAACAGCTAACAGTAACGTTCGATTAATTATTAATATATTATTTATATATCTAGTTGTTTGTGATATGCAAATCTATTTTTACAGTTGCAAATCTTTATATTACAATCTGATAAAGTCTTACCCAGCTCATGGAATATGGTAGTGTTTAGCCCGCTAATCGGCGAATGTAGCAATATAAAAACATCTAAGCAAAGAACAGTGGATCGTGACGCAACCTCGACAGTATTTCGCAGCCGGACACTATTTCGCACGACAACACCAATAGCTGAAAAACTAACCAGGCGTCATGCTAGTAAGTTGAATTGAATTTTTTCAACTATAGGCCTACTTTATTTCATAATGGCTCCGGCAATCTCCAAGTAGTAGTATTACTCTAGCAGTTTGTGAGCATATGTGAATGGAGTTGATCTTGCATTATCGTATATAATCATCAATTATAATAGTATAATCTTGACAGTCAGATTTAGGTTTCTTTTCCCCTTGTATGAATTCTTTGGTGTTTTTGAAGACTAAACAAATGAGAGAAGTTCTTGCCACAGTTAGAGCAGTGATATGGCCTTTCTCCTGTGTGTATTCTGTGGTGTTTTTGAAGGCTTAAAAATCGAGAAAAGTTCATGCCACACTCAGAGCAGTGATATGGCTTTTCTCCTGTGTGTGTTCTTTGGTGTGTTTTAAAGTTTGACAAATCAGCAAAGTTTTTCCCACATTCAGAGCAGTGATATGGCTTTTCTCCTGTGTGTATTCTTTTGTGTGTTAGAAGGGTTGAACATCGAGAGAAACACTTGCCACAGTCAGAACAATGATATGACTTTTCTCCTGTGTGTATTCTTTGGTGTTTTTTTAGGCTATTTGAATGTGAGAAGTTTTTCCCACAGTCAGAGCAATGATATGGCTTTTCTCCTGTGTGTATTCTTTGGTGTGTTTGAAGGCTGTGCAATCGAGAGAAGTTTTTCCCACAGTAAGAACAATGATATGACTTTTCACCTGTGTGTATCCTTTGGTGGTTTTTAAGGTGTGATAATTGTGTAAACATATATCCACAGTCAGAGCAGTCATATGGCTTTTCTCTTGTGTGCATTCTTTGATGTATTTTGAGGTTCGCCAATTGAGTAAAATTCTTCTCACAGTCACAGCAAGTAAATAGCTTTCCTCTTGTATTGGTCATCTGGCATTTGGGATGTTGTCCTATTTCAGACGTTCTAGGGGTTGTAACACTCCATTTCCCATCAGCCCCCAGCAGTTTCTTGCAGTCTTCCAGAATAACTTCTGCTGTCTTTAAAGGTACAGGAATAGAGTGGACTGAACCATTTGGATTTACATTTTGTTGTTTTTCAAAGTTCTGGAGACCAGATCCACAGTCCTAATATTCGGAGAAAGTATTATTATTATTTTTGTTATTTAAACAGGGGTAAAAGACTGAGACACGGTGTCTTTTCCAACAGTGCCTTTTTTATGGCAGAAAATATAAATAACAAAAAATAAAAATGAAGAAAATATATAAATAAACAGCTCATAAAAATGTGTCACAATATTTACAATACAGTACAATATTATCAGCAAACATATTGATGTATACAAAGTATCTTACAAAACAAGTGCTCTTCAACTCCCAGATATTCCTAAAACTATTTTTTTCCAACCGAAACAAACTCATCTCTTTCCTGTTGAACCTTTTACCATTACAAAAGAAAAAAAATGTAAATTTTCAGAGCTCTGTTTTCACGTTTGGGCTTTCAATGGTTATATAGTCCTCTAAGTGTGTCCTATGATTACTGAATTTGTGCTTTAAAGGGAAATAAGGTGAAATGGCAATTTGCCCAGCAATTCCTTGAAAACAAAACAGACAATGTTTTTCTCCTCTATCTCGAAGAGAAGACCATCCTCATTAATTCTATAATGTACAGAGTTCTAAAACGTTCTCCAAAATGTAAAGCACTGGTACACTGCATCAAGGGACTTTAAAATAGTTGGGTCTGCATGCATGTGACTAAATAACTATAACTAAAAGTGTGGCCTAAATATTCTTTATTCTAAATATACAAAAATGTTACTAAAACTATAGCTTAGTTAATTCTTCAACTTACCTCAGGCATTGTGATTCCTGTTGCCTCTTCACAGTTTGTGTTAGTGTGCCTCTCTCGGTGATCGATCTTTGTTCTCAGTAAAAGTTTCTCTGTCTCAGCATGGAGAAGTCAGAGCTTCAGTTCTCATGTATCCATTGGTCTGCTGATGGGGGAGGGGCTTCTTCTTTGTCCGGGTATGCCTAACAGCCCCTCCCCCACGGTCACATGATGGCTTATTTAGAACCAATAGACTACAGGGAAGTGCTAAACCACTGAATATCTTTTTTTGTATCCAGTACCATTAAATACATTGTATCTATATACTCATAAATGGGCTATTTCCACCAACGGGTCTGTCCGGTTCTTATGTATCGGAACGGTTATTTTGCATTTCCATTGACAAAAGTCGTGGGAGGTTTGGTAAATAGAATCAGATCAATCTCTATAACGTAGCTTACGAGCGCGAGCATGTCAGACACCCCGAAATCTATCTGGAAGTCTGTGAGGGCATTTCAAGTGTCATTTACTTATTTTTCGACCAGACAACAATGTGGCACCTCGTATTCTCCGGCCTCTCAATGCCCAACCGATAGCTCAAAATCCATGACCTTAGTCGCGTTGGAGGCGGATGAGCCGTGGCTTTACTAAAGTGGTAAACTTTAAAAAGTGGTTACCCGATCCGAGCTGAGGTTCGGGAGGTATTGCCAATTCTTCGGGAATTTCTTGAGCGCATTTAAAGTTGAATTATCTTATTTTTCAACCAGACACCAATGTCGCAGAATGTTTTCTCTGGCCTCTCAAAGCCGAAACCGATCGCTCAAAATCCATGCTCTTCGTCACGTTGGATGTGGATGGGCTGCGGATTTCCAAAAGTGGTGAGATTTCCCCGATCTGAGCTGCGGTTTCGGAGTAATGGCCAATTATTCGGGAAATCTGTGAAAGCCTTTCAGGTTTCATTAATTAATTTTCGACCACACACCAATGTTGCATATTGTCTTCTCTGGCCTCTCAAAGCCGAACCGATTGCTCAAAATCCATGCTCTTTGTCGCGTTGGACGTGGATGAGCCGTGGCTTTCCGAAGGTGGTGAGATTTACCCGAAACAAGCTGCGGTTTGGGAGGTATGGCACATTTTCCGGTCATTTCTTGAGCGCATTTTAAGTTAAATTCACTTATTTTTCAACCACACTCCAATGTCGCATATTGTCTTCTCTGGCCTCTCAAAGAAAAACCGATTGCTCAAAATCCATGCCCTTTGTCCCGTTGAACGTGGATGAGTCTTGGCTTTCCGAAAGCGGTGAGATTTACCTGAAAAAAAACCTGCAGTTCGGGAGGTATGGCCCATTTTTCGGCAATTTCTTGAGCGCATTTTAGGTTAAATTCACTTATTTTTGAACCAGTCACCAATTTCGCATATTGTCTTTACTTGCCTCTCAAAGACGAACCGCTTGCTCACAATCCATGCCCTTGGATGTGGATGAGGCGTGGCTTTCCAAAAGTGGTTAAATCGACCCGATCCAATCTTCAGTTTGGGAGTTATGGCCCATATTTCGGGAAATCTGTGAGTGCATTTCAAGTTTAATTCACCTAATGTTCTACCCGACACCAATATTGCACCTCGTCTTCTCCGGCCTCTCAAGGCCGAACCGATAGCTCAAAATCCATGCCCTTAGTCGCGTTGGATGTGGATAAGCCGTGGCTTTCCAAAAGTGGTAAAATGCACCCAATCCGAGCAGCGATTTGGGAGGTATTGCAGATTCTTCAAAATTTCTCGAGCGCATTTTAAGTTAAATTCACTTATTTTTCAACCAGACACCAAAGTTGCATATTGTCTTCTCTTGCCTCTCAAAATGCATGCCGTGAGTCGCGTTGGATGTGGATAGGCCGTTGCTTTCCGAAAGTGGTGACATTTACGCGTTCCGAGCTGCAGTTCGGGAGTCATGGCCAAATTTTTGGGAATTTCTTGAGCGCATTTAGAGTTTATTTCACTTTCACTCAGAGAACAATGTCGCATATGGTCTTCTCTGGCCTCTCAAAGCCGAACCGTAAGCTAAAAATCCATTCCCTTGGTCCTGATGGATGTGGATGAGCCGTGGCTTTCCGAAAGCGGTGAGATTTCCCCGAAACAAGCTGCGGTTCGGGAGGTATGGCCGATTTTCCGGGAATTTCTTGAGCGCATTTGAAGTTGAAATAGCTTATTTTTCAACCAGACACCAATGTCGCATATTGTCTTCTCTGGCCTCTCAAAGCCGAACCGATCGCTCAAAGTCCATGCTCTTCGTTGCGTTGGATGTGGATGGGCCTTGGCTTTCCAAAAGTCGTGAGATTTACCTGAAACAAGCTGCGGTTCGGGAGGTATGGCCGATTTTTCGGGAATTTCTTGAGCGCATTTGAAGCTGAAATAGCATATTTTTCAACGAGACACCAATGTCGCATATTGTCTTCTCTGGCCTCTCAAAGCCGAACCAATCACTCAAAATCCATGCTCTTCATTGCGTTGGATGTGGATGGGCCTTGGCTTTCCAAAGGTGGGGAAATTTACCCGTTCCGAGCTGCGGTTCGGGAGGAATGGTCGATTTTTCGGGAATTTCTTGAGCGCATTTTAAGTTGAAATAGCTTATTTTTCAACCAGACACCAATCTCGCAAGTTGTCTTCTCTGGCCTCTCAAAGCCGAACCGATCGCTCAAAATCCATGCTCTTCGTCATGTTGGATGTGGATGGGCCGCGGCTTTCCAAGAGTGGTTAGATTTATCCGATCTGAGCTGCGGTTTCGGAGTTATAGCCAATTTTTCGGGAAATCTCTGAAAGCATTTCAGGTTTCATTCATAGATTTTCGACCAGACACCAATGTCGCATATTGTGTTCTCCGGCCTCTCAAAGCCGAACCGGTCGCTCAAAATCCATGCCCCTTTGTCGCGTTTTGTGTGGAAGGGCCGTGGCTTTCCAAAAGTGGTGAACTTTACCCGTTCCGAGCTGCGGTTTGGGAGTCATGGCCAATTTTTCGGGAATTTCTTGAGCGCATGTTGAGTTTATTTCACTTTTTTTCAACCAGACACCAATATCGCATATGGTCTTCTCTGGCCTCTCAAAGGCGAATCGTTCGTTCAAAATCCATGCTCTTCTTCACGGTGGATGTGGATGGGCCGTGGCTTTCCAAAAGTGGTAACTTTTTCCCGATCCGAGCAGCGGTTGGGAGTTAACGCCAATTTTTCGTGAAATCTGTCATTTTATTTAAAGTTTAATCCACTTATTTTCCGACCAGACCCTAATGTCGCATCTCGTCTTCCCCGGCTTAGCAATACCGAACCAATTGCTCAAAATTCATGCCCTTGATTTCGTTGCATGTGTATTATCTGTGGCTTTCCTTAAGTGGTGGAATTTTCCCTATCCGAGCTTCGGTTTGGGAGACATTTAGTATTGTTGTCAATGTGTGGCCTGCGTATTTTAGACGTAATGTAGTGATGTATTTCGGCCGCTAGGGGAGACAATGCCTCCCCGTAAACTCCGCCTATGTTTGTATGTGACCCCTCATCGCCTCAGTTGTTCCCTCCAGCATTGCACGGTATTGTCTTTGTCATCTCCATGATAACGTGGTGCTATTGCCGTCGGACATCTTGCCTGGCAAGTATGTTTTTTCAGGTAGCAAAGAGTCTCTGTTGTATTACTATGTATAAGTAAAAAAAATACGTAGATATCTTGATCAATAATTCTTTTTAAATAACAAGCCTTGAAACACAATAGTTTCAGCATCTTATATTTACTTCCGTTTTTATTAGGAAATATCTAATCAAATACTTCACATCTCACATATGACAATTGCAAATATACAGTATAAAAACGTTATTTATTCAACAGCTGAACAAAAATTGGAACAGATGGAAAAAAGTGAGTAATACAAGATTTACAATTTGCATTGTTTAGTCCTGAAAATGAACATCCATTGTAGGGGTTCATATGGACCACAAGCGGGCAGAAAACAGCACACTGTGGGCTTTTATGGACCATAACTATCTTAAACCACCACTACAGTTTTCCCAGCTACTAGTTCAAATATTTAAAAATGTAACACTTCTGTTAGCGTAATTATCCCATTCCTTCATAAGTCCCAAAACACATTGATCCATACATCTCTTCTCACATTGAATACACATGGATTAGCACAAGTATATAAATGGGAAACACTTTACAATTCCATGGGCAGAAAATATTGTATGAATACATTACGTGTTCTTAAAAAAATAAAAATACTGTTAATATAAACAAGTCCATTGTTTCCTCCTTTGGGACACCAATAATTAGACTAACCCAGCATCATGCTAGTGTGTTTCAACAGCAAATTAATTTAATAACAGCTCCTTGTAATTTCCAAGTTGTCGGTTCAATCTCTAGCAGAGTGTGGTCATAGGCGAGGTGAATTGATCACTATATTCTGACAGTCAGTAGATTTGGATTGCTTTTCTCCTGTGTGTGTTATTTCGTGTGTTTTAAAGTTTGAGAAACGATAGAAGCTTTTCCCACACTCAGAGCAGTGATAGGGCTTTACTCCTGTGTGTGTTCTTTGGTGTCTTTTAAAGTTTGACAAGTCATTGAAGTTTTTCCCACAGTCAGAACAGTGATATGGCCTTTCTCCTGTGTGTATTCTTTTGTGATTTTGAAGGCTTAGCAATTGAGGGAAGCTTTTGCCACAGTCAGAGCAGCGATATGCCTTTAATCCTGTGTGCATTCTCTGGTGTCGTTTAAAGGTACTTAGGTAAGGGAAGTTTTTCCCACAGTCAGAGCAGTGATAGGGCTTCACTCCTGTGTGTATTCTTTGGTGTGTTATAAGGTTATTTCGGTTAGAGAAGTCGGTCCCACAGTCAGAACAGTGATATGGCTTTTCTCCCGAATGTATTCTTTGATGTATTTTAAGGCTTGACAAATGATTAAAATTAGTTCCACACTCTGGGCAGTGATATGGCTTTTCTCCTGTGTGTATTCTTTGATGGTTTTTAAGGTGTGATAATTGCTTAAACATATTTCCACATTCAAAGCAGTGATATGGCTTTTCTCCTGTGTGTCTTCTTTGGTGTGTTTTGAGGTTTGCCAATTGAGTAAAATTCTTCCCACAGTCACAGCAAGTAAATAGCTTTCCTCTTGTGTTGGTCATCTGGCGTCTCATTGAACTAGAGTGTCCCTTACAATCCGTTCCACATTTGTAGTGTTTGGGATGTTGTCCATCACCAATTTCAGACTTTCTAGGGGTTGTAACACTCCATTTCCCATCAGCCCCCAGCAGTTTCCTACAGTCTTCCAGAAAAATGACTGCTGTCTTTAAAGATACAGGAGTAGAGTGGACTGAGCCATTTGGATTTGAAGATAGCCAACTTATTTGTTGTTTTTTAAAGTTCTGTAGACTTGATAGGATGATGTTGTTTCCAGGGTCCTAATTTTCAAATAAAGTATTACATTGTTAATCACTCTTGGTTCCAAGGACTATAAGAAGATTTAACTTAACGTTGCCTAAATGTATTTGAAATACAAGTAGGTAAACTCAAACAACTTTTAAACTGAATTATGCTTCCTCTAGATATAAAACATAGTAATGTTTTATATCTAGAAGAAGCATAACTGTTTAAAAAAGTGTAGCTAAGGTGAATCTTCAGCTTACCTCAGCCATTGTGATTCCTGTTGCCTCTCCACAGTTTGTGTTAGTGTGTCTCTCTCAGTGATCTATCTTTGTTCCTAAGTTGGTAGGAAAGTTCCTGTTTCTCAGCATGGAGAAGGCAGAGCTTCAGTTGTTCTGTATCCATTGGTCTGCTGATGGGGGAGGGGCATCTTCTTTGTTCTGGTCTGCCTATAAGCACCTCACTCATGGTCACATGATAGCTTATTTCTAACCAATAGACTACAGGGAAGTGCTAAACTACTGAATATCTTTTTGAACCAGTACCAATAAATACTTTGTCTCTATAATATACTGTCGCGTCACAATACTCTTAAAAATAGGCCCTGCTTTAGGTAGACCTACCCCCTCCCTATAGTGAGAACACAAGGCAGAGAAACAGTAGGGTTTGGGAGGCCAGGTGTGTGGGGGAAGGGTGCAGGGGAGGTCACAGGGAGTCAGTCTACTCAGAATATGAACCAAGTTCATGTTCCAAAAGATTCCTTTTATTTTATTTTTTTTATCTTTTTAAGAAAAGGAGGCACGTTGATTAATAAATGTTTAGTTTTATTAATGTAAGTATGTTGTAATTTGATAATGTTCTGAGATAATTTTTGTTTGATGGAAAATTACTTTATATCAACAAAGGTTTGGCGTTATTTGTGTTTTTCTATACAGTTCCAGTTCCATTGAAGTGAATGGGAAAGTGTGTCCAAACTTTTGACTGTTACTGTATGCTCATAACTTGGTGGTTCCTTGGACAACTGAACTGCTTTTTTTCAGACTACTACCATGTATACTACCAATTTTAACTATGAAAGAACATTTTATGAAATCAAAAGTATTACTGATGACACAGCAGTAAAATCCGGTTTAGGAGTGAAGGGTCGTCAGGGAAGGGGTGGGTCTGTTGATGGTAGCCCGTCACGGCATGGAGTCGTTGCCAGGGTGACGACGTGTCGTTAGCGGTGAGTTTCTGCTCTGTTGTGTCTCAGTCCTCCTCTCTGTTGATGACCCTGCAGTACGACACTTTGACCCCAGAGACACATTCTCAGTTTACTCCAGAATCAAGCTCTGAAATGGTTCAGAGCTGAGCCACATTCAGCATTTGTAGCTCTGAAAAGCTGGCAGTGTTTTCTCATTCATTATAACATTGTAGCTTGTAATATAAACTTGTAACATGCAGTACATTATCATCTAGGATTGAGGGTCAGTGCAGTAGGTCTGTCTGCAGAGCTCAGGTGTGTTTGGCAAACAGGCATTGCCACAGTCAGACTGGTAACAGACGCATGAGGATCCATACTCTTTAATGTAGATAAGGGAACCCAGGTCCAGCACACTCACCCACTCAAACACAAAACAGAAACATAGTATATGCATATAGTATATTCACCTAGTATACACATATATTAATGTATGAAAGAATAATTCCTGTATATTAAAACATTTTTATGTTCCCTCCAGCATTGCACAGTATTGTCTATCATCTCCATGGTAACGTGATGCCATTGCTGTCGGCCATCTTGCTCCACCTGGACCTGGCAAGTTTGCTTCTTGAGGCAGCAAATATTCTCTGGTGTATTGCATGTTCCAGCATTAAATATGTACAGATATATTCCGATCAATTACATTTTTTTAAATAAGTCATTAACACACAATAGTTTCAGGATCTTAAATCTCTTGCAGTTTATTGGAAATATTTAACCATATACACTTTACATCCCAAATATGCCAACTGCCAATATATAAAAACTTCAAACATATATTCAACAGCTGAAGGAAAATTCAAACAGATGATAAAAGGTGAGTAATGCAACATTTACAATCTGCATTGTTTAATCCTGCATATGAACATCCATTGTAGGGGTTCATATTGACCACAAGGGAGCAGAAACAGCACACTGTGGGCTTAGACAATGAAAATAACAAGGTGTGCTGGAATGTGTGGAGAAGCACATTAATGTGTTCATCCTAACTAGTTAAAACCACCACTAGTTTCCCCAGCTACTGATACATATATTTCAGAAATCCCCACAAAACCAACCCCTTTTAACGTAGTTAGCCTGTTTCTTCATCGGTCACAAAACACATTGATCCATACATCTCTGCTCACATTGAATATACAAGGAATGATAAAAAACAATTCAGAAACCTTGAAATTTTCTTGGGCAGAAACATTGCATTAATAGATGGCAGTCTTCTCAATAAAATAAACAACTACTTTGCTGTCAGGGCACTGACTATCCCAGGCTAGTGTGTTTCTTTGAGTTGTTTCAACAATAAATTAATTCAACAGCTCCTGGCAGTCTCCAAGTAGTTCCATTAGTCAGTAAAAAAGAAGGCGTTGATGAAAACTATTAGTTGACCAAAGAATAACAAGAAAGAATAATGAATTATTAAATATTCAAACAGCTTGTATTTCTCCCTGTGTCTCCGTCCTCGTGCCATTGCTGTCGGCCATCTTACTCCACCTGGACCTGGCAAGTATCATTCTTGAGTCCGAAAATGTTCTCTGGTGTATTAGCCACAGTATGCATTTAGAAAATATATTTACAGATATTTTAAGATGTCAATTCATTTTAAGTAACAAGTCAAGAAACGCAGTAGTGTCAGGATCTTACATTTCTTGTAGTTTATTTGAAATATTTAAACAAATACTTCACATCCCACAAATGACAATTGCAAATATATCAAAACTTTAACCATATATTTTAAAGTATTTAATTGGGAAATCCTTTACAAATCCATGATCAACATTTTTTTTTATCAATGCTTAGTGTTTTCTCTAAGACAATAAAATAAGAAACTACTGTTAGGATACACTATATAGTCCATTGTTTCCTCCTTTAGGACACTGCCATGCAAAATAGTGTCCGGCTGCGAAATACTGTACGGGTTGCGTCCTTATGCATTGTTCTTTGATGCAATGTTTTCATGTTGCTACATTCGCCTTTTCGCGGGCTTAACGCTCGAGCTGCCGTCGTTTGCGAGCTAGGCAAGACTATCAGATTTACCTCCGGGCGGCTCGCTCAGTCTAGTCCCAAGCGACCTTGGGTATAAGAAAGGCGCTATATAAATTGAAGTTATTATTATTAATCAACACCCAAAGATCCGCTAACAGCTACCCGACTTCGAGCTCCTAGAAATCAACTCGGACATAGACAACAACAGCAAACAATAACTTTCGATTGATTATTCATATATTATCTATATATCTAGTTGTTTGTGATATGTTTCTATAAAATGTTCCCCTGTATTAAACTTAGCTAGCTAGTATACATTGTTTAGAGAACTTAACTTTAGCAAAGGTATGATATTCGAACTAGGTTTTAAAACATGTCATTAGCAATTACATACATCATGAAGTGTATAGTAACTTAGTTTAATAATAATAATTATTCATATATGAACAAATTCTGTAGCCTATAATAATTTTGCATTCGTAGATAGGGTAAGAATTTCTCTCTCAAAGTGAAATCTAAATGAGTTATTAATTAACTGTAGAGAAACCATATCACCTGTGTTTTAATTTCAAACAGATGTTTATATATTTCATTTTCTACTCTACTTCCATCTCGATGGTATCCTGTTCTTCCAAGGTGAGGGTGAGCAGTTGAAGATTTGTAGCTCACATGAGACCTTTTGCAAAGAGAAATAGGTTGCAAATTTGTAAAAAAAAAAAATGTTACAGTTGCAAATCTACCGAATCCCCTTTGCAGACACAAATAAGCTGCAGCTCAGATGTAAAATTACAGACACTCATTTAGCTGCATAATATTGTTGATCACCAGGACAATGAAAGGGTTAATCCCAACAATAACTGTCATGTTAGCCTTGGTCTTTGCCTAGGAAGTTCACGATATTTTATGACTTTATTTCCAATTATGTGTTTTTTTGTTGTCCATTCCATTCCAAACAGTAATAATTGCTGTGATTATAGGGCTTTCCACTAAAGCAGACCATTTGCACAATTATAAAATCTTAACGTTTTTATTTCTGAATAGGAACGACTTCGCAATGGCAAGTTGACACATCCTCCTCCAAGATGATTTACCACGCCTCGTCAGAAGTCAACATTCATCTGTCAAAGGTTTTTTATGTATCTATTATGGTTTGAATTAAACTTGTTGATGAAGACTTGTAATTGACGTATAATAGGGCAACCATGATATTCAAAGCCATTCCACTTATATTATTATTATTTAAGCCTATGACTAAATGAAGTATTCATATAGTTCATTTAAATGGATTATTTTAGAGTAATAACATGTCAGGATAGGATCAATATTGAAGAATCTAAATGAAACTTTACTATTTGTTTGGTAAAAATATGACATTTTGGCCGCAAAAAAACTCTGGAAGTTGTCGGGTCAACTGTCGCTAGACTGAACGAGCTGCTCTCAACAATATAAAAACATTTTAGCATGTAAACAATGGTAGCGCTTAGCCCAACAACCGGCGAATGATGCAATATAAAAACATTTTAGCTTGTAAACGATGGTAGCGCTTAGCCCAGCAACCGGCGAATGTAGCAATATAAAAACATTTTAGCTTGTAAACGATGGTAGCGCTTAGCCCAGCAACCGGCGAATGTAGCAATATAAAAACATTTTAGCTTGTAAACGATGGTAGCGCTTAGCCCAACAACCGGTGAATGTAGCAATATTAAAACATTTTAGCGAAGAACAATGGATCGTGACGCAACCTGGACAGTATTAGGCAGCCGGACACTATTTCGCACGACAACACCAATAGCTGAAAAACTAACCAGTCGTCATGCTAGTACGTTTAATTGAATTCTTTTGACAGTACTTTAATTTAATAACGGCCACTGTCAATCTGCAAATAGTAGTATTACTCTTGCAGTGTGTGAGCATAGGTGAGGGGAGTTGATGAGTATATTCTTGACAGTCAGATTTAGGTTACTTTTCCCCTTGTGTGCATCCTTTGGTGTTTTTTAAAGCTCGACAAATGAGAAAAGCTCTTGCCACAGTCAGAGCAGTGATATGGCTTTTCTCCTGTGTGTATTCTTTGGTGTGTTTTAAAGTTTGACAAATCAGTGAAGTTTTTCCCACAATCAGGGCAGTGATAGGGCTTTACTCCTGAGTGTATTCTTTGGTGTATTTTAAGGTTATTCAGGCAAGAGAAGTTTTTACCACAGTCAGAACAGTGATATGGCTTTACTCCTGTGTGTATTCTTTGGTGTATTTTAAGGCTATACATGCGAGAGAAGTTTTTCCCACAGTCAGAGCAGTGATAGGGCTTTTCTCCTGAATGTATTCTTTGGTGTGTTTCAAGGTCATTCAGGCGAGAGAAGTTTACCCCACAGTCAGGGCAGTAATATGGCTTTTCTCCCTTGTGTAATCTTTGATGTATTTTAAGGCTTGGCAAGTGATTAAAATTGGTTCCACACTCGGAGCAGTGATAAGGCTTTTCTCCTGTGTGTGTTCTTTGGTGTGTTTTAAGAATTGACAATCGAGAGAATTTGTTCCCACAGTCAGAGCATTGATATGACCTTTCTCCTGTGTGTCTTCTTTGGTGGTTTTTGAGGTGTGCTAATTGCGTAAACATATTTCCACATTCAGAGCAGTGATATGGCTTTTCTCCTGTGTGTATTCTTTGGTGTGTTTTGAGGTTTGCCAATTGAGTAAAATTCTTCCCACAGTCACAGCAAGTAAATAGCTTTCCTCTTGTATTGGTCATCTGGCGTCTCATTGAACTAGAGTGTCCCTCATAATCCGTTCCACATTTGTAGCATTTGGGATGTTGTCCTATTTCAGACTTTCTAGGGGTTGTAACACTCCATTTCCCATCAGCCCTCAGCAGTTTCTTGCAGTCTTCCAGAAAAACTACAGCTGTCTTTAAAGGTACAGGAGTAGAGTAGACTGAACCATTTGGATTGGATTTTTTTTGTTTTTCAAAGTTCTGAAGACCAGATAATATGTTTGTATTTCCAAGGTCCTAACATTCAGACAAAGTGTAAGATTGTAACTTACTTTGAGTTCCAAGAACAAGAAACAATACTTAACAGAAAATTACACTAATGTAATTGAAATGTAATTTAACTCAATGAAACTGTTTAACAGAACTATGTTCTATCTTTAAACAGATCCCATTAACTAAAAGTGTACAGTACTTAATTCCTCAACTTACCTCAGTCATTGTGATTCCTCTTGCCTCTCCACAGTATGTGTGAGTGTGTCTCTCTGAGTGATCGGTCTTTGTTCATAGATTGGTAGGAAAAGTTCCTGTGTGTCAGCATGGAGAAGGCAGATGGGGGAGGGGCTTCTTCTTTGTTCGGCCTATCAGGCCCTCCCCCACGGTCACATGATGGCTTATTTCCAAGCAATAGACTACAGGGAAGTGCTAAACTACTGGTTATCTTTTAGACACATTACCAATACATACATTGTCTGTATAATATACTCATTAAGAAATAAATGTTGAGTGGTAATAATTTAAGAATTTTTATATTTCGTCATTTTCGGAGGTTATTTGTGGTTGTTCGAGAAGGAAGGACTTTATATCAACACAAGTTTGTTACCATTCTTAGTATTTTAATATATGATGATGTTCTGAAAGACATGGTTCCTTGGACAGCTAATCTGTTCTTTGTAAAACTAAAGCCATATATAGTTCTAGTGTTAAATATGAAAGTACATTTTATAGAGTACAGGTATTACTGATGACATAGCAATCAGAACGGGTTTAGGAGTGAAGGGTTGTCAGGGAGAGGGTTGGTCTGTTGATGGTAGCCCATCATGGCATGGAGTCTTTGCCAGGGTGACGACGTGTCGTTAGCGGTGAGTTTCTGCTCTGTTGTGTCTCAGTCCTCCTCTCTGTTGATGACCCTGCAGTACGACACTTTGACCCCAGAGACACATTCTCAGTTTACTCCAGAATCAAGCTCTGAAATGGTTCAGAGCTGAGTCACATTGACCTAGCTAGACTCACTGGCCTATATTTAAACCAGTAGCATAGGCAGGCATTTTTTGGGGGGTAGTCATAGGAAAAGTGGGTGAGCCATATTTTTCTTTTTTTATATATTGGCAAACAGTCCGTAGGCTATAATGCATCTCCATGGCACTAGATAAGGAAAATTGTATAGCTAGTAGTAGCCTACTGAACTAAAATGATGCTTATTTTATTCTTAAATGATGTAATTTATTTTTTTTCGCCATTGTAATATAAGTATAACCACCTTATATTTATAAAAACCGTTAGTAAAGTGCCATGTCCAATGTCAAGATAGCTGCTTGACCTCTTATGTAATCATTTATGACTTTCTACGATGTTTACTAAATAATTGGTTTTCAGTGGAGAATACTAATCCATGTCCGATTTGTGTGACGACATTGCAAAATAAGTGCCGATTCCCCATTTATCAGATTTACCTCAGTGTTTCGGAATCAGATGTCATTCTTTAGACAACTCTAGTGCCCTGCTTCAAGTGGGAGCACTCCTCAACGCTCATCAAGGCCTTGAAACCTGCCACAAGCTACTACATGACTCCCAAATGTTAGTGCAGGTTTAGTCTTTACTTTTATCTTTAGGCCTAATTGGTGTAAACCTTATTTGAGAACTCTTTATGATTTGTGATTGCTATTTATGGTTTAATTTATTATTTATTTTCCCAAAATGAATTTTGGTAGTGTCAACTGACCCAAACAAATTAAACACCTGCACAAAAACGAGCCTTGCTGTGTTATGGGTTTTCAGAGCATTTTCTTGTTTTTTTACAGGACCCTGTAGTGTAGGAATACATTGCTTGCTGTGCACACCTAGCCCGTGCACAAACTTCCGTCGACTCTTACTCCAAGGTTTTCTGACAAGTTGGCAGCCCTGCTTATATATTACTGGATAAAAGATGAACTCATTAATTATTGAATATTCCAACATCTTGTATCCCTCGGTTCTCGCTCTTTGTTGTTCCCTCCAGCATTGACAGATTTGTTTAGTCTTGAAAATAAACATCCCTTGTACCCGCACCAAACCCTGACAGCACATCACCCCTACTCTCATGCACCTTCACTGGCTCCCTGTCAAGTTCTGCATCGCCTATGAAATCCTCCTCCTCACATACAAATCCCTTCACGCCCTGGCCCCACAATATATTTCAGACCTCCTACTCCCCTGCATTCCCTCCCGGAATCTCAGGTCGACCCGCAAGGAGCTGCTCACACCAGGCTATGGACCTATGGGGGCAGAGCGTTCAGCGTGGCTGCCCCCACCGTTTGGAACACTCTCCCCCTTGAGATCCCAAATGCAGAGTCCCTGGACACTTTTAAAAAACAAGTTAAAACATACTTGTTCTGCCAGGCCTTTAGCTCCACCAGACCCTTTTATTATAGTTTCATACTTGTTTTAATTGTCTGTTTTTAATATGCCTTGTAAAGTGTCCTTGGGTTTTAGAAAGGCGCTCTTAAATTAAAGTTATTATTATTATTATTATTATTATTATAGGTTGATATTGCATGACCACAAGGGGGCAGCAAACAGCACACTGTGGGCTTTGACAGAGAATAACAAGGTGTACTAGTATGTGTGGGGATGTGTGGAGAAGCACAGTAATGCATTAAACATAACTAAAACCACCACTACAGTTTCCCCAGCTACTAGTTCATCTATATATATATACAAAAAAAAAAAACTTCACGGAATGATCCTGTTTCTTCATTGGTCACAAAATGCGTTGCTCCATACATCTCTGCTCACATTTAATATACATGGAATAATAAAATACATAATTGGGAAAACCTTACAATTCCATGGGCAGAAACATTGCATTAATAGATGAAAGATGAATTGTTTCAACAGTACTTTAATTTAATTATGGCTCCTGGCAATCTCCAAGTAGATAGACTGTTGCAGTGTGTGAGCGTAGGTGAGGTCATGTTAGGTTGGTTTTATCCTGTGTGCATTCTTTGGTGTCTTTGTTGGAAATATTGAGTGAAATGTTTCTAACACTTGGTGTTATGTTTTTTCTTTCTTTCTTGTGTGTGTGTATTATATGATATATTTTAAGGTGTGACAAATGAGTTGAGTTTTTCCCACAGTCAGAGCAGTGATTTAATCCTGTGTGTATTCTTTGATGTGTTTTAAGGATTTGGAGAAGTTTTTCCCACAGTTAGAGCAGATATATGGCTTTTCTCCAGTATGCATTCTTCTATTTTTTTTAAGGCTGTCCAGACGAGAGAAGCTTTTTCCACAATCAGCAGTGATATTGCTTTTCTCCAGTGTGTATTCTTTGGTGTATTTGAAGTTGACAAATCAAAGAAGTTTTCCCCACCGTCAGAGCAGTGATATGACCTGTCTCAAGTATGTTTTCTTTGGTGTCTTTTAAGGTTTGTATAGTAAGTAAAGTAATTCCCACAGTCAGAGCAGTGATATGGCTTTTCTCCTGTGTGTATTCTGTGGTGTGTCTGAAGGCTCAATAAATGGGAGAAGCTTTTCCCACAGTCAGAGCAGTGATATGGCCTTTCTCCTGTGTGTATTCTTTGGTGTATATGAAGTTTTGACAATTCAGAGAAGCTTTTCCTACAGTCAGAGCAGTGATATGGCCTTTCTCCTGTGTGTATTCTTTGGTGTATATGAAGTTTTTCCCACAGTCAGAGCAGTGATATGGCTTTTGGACTGGAGTATGTGTTCTTTGGTGTCTTTTAAGTTTTCCAAAGTAAGCAAAGTTTTTCCCACAGTCAGGGCAGTGATACGGATTTTCTCCTGTGTGCATTCTCTGGTGTGTTTTAAGAGTTGTAGAATTATTGAACATATTTCCACACTCAGAGCAGTGATATGGCTTTTCTCCTGTGTGTAATCTTTGGTGTGTTTTGAGGTTCACCATTCTAGTAAAATGATTCCCACAGTCACAGCAAGTAAATAGCTTTCCTCTTGTGTTGGTCATCTGGCGTCTCATTGAACTAGAGTGTCCCTCATAATCCGTTCCACATTTGTAGCATTTGGGATGTTGTCCTATTTCAGACTTTCTAAGTGTTGTAACACCATTTCCCATCAGCCCCCAGCAGTTTCTTGCAGCCTTCCAGAATAACTACTGCTGTCTTTAAAGGTACAGGAGTAGAGTGGATTGAACCATTTGGATTGACATTTTGTTTTTTTTCAAAATTCTGAAGACCAGATAATGTGTTCTTTTTTCCAGGGTCCTAATATTCAGAGAAAGTAGGATTATTATGGAAATTTTCCCAGCTCTCTTTTCACTTTGGGCTTTCAAGGATTATATAGTCCTGTAAATGTGTCCTGTGATTTTTTTATTTGTGCTTTAAAGTAAAATAAGGTGGAATGGCAATTTGTCCAGCAATGCCTTGTAAACAAAATAAACAATGTTTTTTTCTTCTATCTCTAAGAGAAGACCATCCTAATTTATCATATAATATACAGAGTTCTAAAACTATCTCCAGTTACAAAGTGCAAAGCACTGTGGTAAACTGTATCAAGGGACTTTAAAATAATTGGGTCTGCATGCATATACACAGCATCACCATAGTCCATAACTGATAAGAGGGTTGATTTTACAACTGCCATTCTGTTTTTAAGAGAAAGTCCTATCTTATCCTATGAAGAGCTGAAAAGTCTGCTTTTCACCTTCTTTGTGAGTTCAAGCACGAGTCTTAAATGACAACTTTTCATCTAGTGAAAGTCCCAAGTATTTGTAAACTGAAACACGCTGAATTTGGGTTCCATTTAGGATTAAGATTGTGTATTAGATTGTAACTCACTTTGTGTTCCACAAACAATAAGAATACTTAACTGAACATTACCTAAATGTATTTGAAATAAGTAGGTAAAGTTTAAGAACTGTTAAACGGAACTATGTCTCATCTAAAAAACACATTACCTAAAAGTGTAGCAAAATATTCCTTATTCAAAAAAAATAAAAAATGTAACTAAAACTATAGCATAGTTCATTCTTCAACTTACCTCAGCCATTGTGATTCCTGTTGCCTCACCCCAGTTTGTGTTAGTGTGTCTCTCTCAGTGATCTATCTTTGTTCCTAAGTTGGTAGGAAAAGTTCCTGTGTCTCAGCATGGAGAAGGCAGAGCTTCAGTTGTTATGTATCCATTGGTCTGCTGACGGGGGAGGGTCTTCTTCTTTGTTCGGGTCTGCCTAACAGCCTCTCCCCCACGATCACATGATGGCTTTTTTTTCCAACCAATAGACTACAAGGAAGTGCTGAACTACTGGCTATCTTTTTGACCCACTGCCGAAGGTGTAGTTCTGGCTCTAAGAAGTGAAGCCGTTGCGGAAGTGCCTTAAACCTGCATTCTTTCTAATAACCAGCAGGGGGCTCCTCCACTGGTTTCAGAAGCAACTACATCGTATGAGAGTGACGGGAAGAGCAGTTCTTTTCAGTCTACTGAATCATTAGAATCAGTTCACCAAAAAGATTCGTTCAAAAGATTCGTTCACCGAATCATTCAGTGCTTTTTGGAGCTCCGACTGCGTGGTCCCACTGAACTGAAACACAGCCGAGCGTTCAGTTCAGCTCGCTAAAGTGATCTGAACGGTAGTACGTGAAGGATAAGAATTCAGTTGGACACTACCGTTTGAAAACTGAAAGCTACTAAAACAAAGTCCTTCCCTATTATGTAACAGCAGACACCTAATTATAAAATAGCTGGTAGTTTCCCTATTTCCCTAGTTTCCCTATTTCTTTGATAATGGTGAGTAAAGAGAAGTAAGAAGCAAACTCCCTTTTTCAGGTTATTGTGTAGATCTACAAGAGAAGCCCCCCCCCCCCATGTAAGACAGGGATGATCAGGGAAGACTCCTATGGCCACTTGTGAAAAAGTCTTTACCCTTTTGCATTCACTGCACTTGTCACACACCCTTTATGTCTAGAAAGCTTTGCCTTTTCTCCTACTGACTTGAAAAGAAATGTCAACTAGCTATATCTCGTGGAGAGAAAAAAAAACGATGACATATTTATAATTTATTCAAATCAATGCAGACATTATTGAGATCATCCACACGTAGATCTTTGTTTTAAGAACCAATGGTGATCCCTCCATTCGACCTGGAAAAATCACTATATCGTTGTCTGGCTTCTTGAAATTGCGTCACTTGTGGTGACCAAAATCCTTTCACAATGATTTCAGGATGGTACCAAAAAGTAATATGATTAGCCAATACATTCATTTCAATTATGACTAAGAAAATGTGAGGAAAGATAAAAAGATATTACAGAAGTTTTGTATCTCTATACTTCGTCATGAAAATATTTCCTACTGTTGTGAGCTACACTGGAGATTGAATAAATGTGTTTTTTTGAAGTAAAAAAAAAAGAAAACAGCTCTAAACTCTCTAAACTTTATAATTTACTAGTTCAATCTCGGCCTCTCTCTCTCTTTCTCTCTCTCTCTCTCTCTTTCTCTCTCCCTCTTTCCATTTGGCGCCTCTACTCGTCGTCATGCTCAAAGAACTCGTGGCAACAGACGGTAACCATGGTGACGAATGTCATGAACTCCTGAAAGTTGCATTCGGAGTCGCCGTCCGAGTCGAGGCTCTCCATCAGGCTGTCCATGGCGGCCTGGTCCTTCACATGCTGAGGGGAGAGAGGAGATGGGCATTCCATCAGGATTCATTTCACCTCTGACTCAGAATCATTTCACCTCTGACTCAGAATCATTTCACCTCTGACTCAGACTCATTTCACCTCTGATTCAGACTCATTTCACCTCTGACTCAGACTCATTTCACCTCTGATTCAGACTCATTTCACCTCTGATTCAGACTCATTTCACCTCTGATTCAGACTCATTTCACCTCTGATTCAGACTCATTTCACCTCTGATTCAGACTCATTTCACCTCTGTCTCAGATTCATTTCACTGCTGACTCAGATTCATTGCGAATCTTCATCAGGGCTACATCACATTTCTGGAGAGAGATTGCGATTCGGGTCGGATTCATTTCACATGAAAGTTGAGTCAATTCCAGGTCGTTTTAATAAAATTAATGAAGATAGATGTTTTGTGGGAAAACAGCTGAGAGTCATTTTACACACTGTTCGGAGGGAATGGACACAACACACACACAACATCTAGTTCAAAATCAAATAGAGACTTTAAAATTTAAATAAGAAAATTGAAATACAACAAAACAGAAATATTGTCGTTATGTAGGGCCTGTGGGATATTATGCTATGATTTTACTGGTCCGGCCCACTTGAGATCAAAGTGGGCCGTATGTGGCCCCTTAACTGAAATGAGTTTGCCACCCCTGCTTTAAATGAAGTCACTCAATGTAACTTTTAGTGATACGTTACTTAGACGGGTGATGGATGGATGGAGGGAGGGAGGGAGGGAGGGAGGGAGGGAGGGAGAGAGAGGGATGGGCAAACTGACAGACAGACGGACAAACAGGTTCCTTACCCCAATGAGAAAAACAGGTTCCTTACCCCAATAAGACATGGCAGCTCATCGTGGATCAGATCTTTGAGCTCACTCTTCTTCAGTTTGTGCTTGTCCCCCTCTTTCTCTGAGTACTTGTGAAACACTTCAATGATGGTGGCCATGCAGTTCTCCAGGTCCGTCATAATTGGCGTCACGTCGATTCAACTTAAATACAAACGGTTTAAATACACAATCAAGTCTTTTACAAAGCTTAGAAGTCTTTCAAAACAAAAGCGTAGCCCAAAGGAAACGGCTCATTCCAATGTACTACAGTAATACAATGCAAAGATTTTAGTGAACAAAGTTGAATCAATTCATCGAATCATCGTCTAAACAAAGACAACATTCAAAAGTTAAAAGATTTATTATTATTTATTTATTCAAACACATTTAAACAGGTAAATTGACTGAGAACAAGTCATTTTTTTATAGCACCGACCTGGATTACAATACATCAAAAATGAAAAAATTTACACAACTTACTAGTAGTTAACAAACAAACAAACAAACAACAATTTAAATGATTAGACTTCAGAGAGTTAAGGCAATGTAATTATCAGAAACAAGAACACTCAGTTACAAATATGAGACTGAGACAAAGTTTGAAATGGAAGGACAAAGACGGAAACATTTTGACTTTGAAAATAAATGGGACTCACCACAGTGGGTCTTGGGTTTGTGTTGTTCTTAAAGTGCGTAGCTACCGGGAGATGGACAGACATTGTGTTTTATAGTCTGCCGTCTCGGGCCCAGAGCCAAACCCTGTCCCCCAGTACAGCTGCTCCCATTGGTCAGTCCGCCTGCCTGTCTGACTGTCCGACCAATAGCCTCCGTCTACCACCCTCACTCCACTGGGGGGAACGCACACACACACACACACACACACACACACACACACTACACAAACACATAACACACATGCACAACACAACCTAAAAACCACACACACACGTACTACACACATGCCTACACACACGACACACATCATAGGAACACACTGCACGCCCACACACACACACACTCACACACATCCACACACACACACACACACTACACCCATGCACATAGAGTTCCCAACTCAACAAGTGACCATTGAATGCCTGCTTCCTCACTTCTTCATGGTTTTTAAATATTAAACATCATGTTTATGGTGAGAAACATTCAACTTATTTGTATGATAACTATGTACATTCGGAAATATGCTGCCTATATAAATCTCTACTGTTAACAATTTGTCAGAGTTACCGCAATGTGTCATTGTAAGTTTTGATATTTTATGTGATAGTTACCCTTTTCCCCCAAACCCAATCACCCCCACCCCACCTACCCCATGTGCCCTACTACCCTGACCCTAGAATGGAGACACAAATCTAAATAGACACAAATCTAGAGTCATTTGAAGACCTGTTCATCCGCCAGGTTGTGTTATACTCTCCCCAATAGAAACAGCTCAAGCTATGAGCCAAGATAAACATCTAAAGATGGAGGGACTCTTGGTTGCCATGTCATCCTTGCTCAGTCTACTTCTCCTCACTCCAAGCCCATTCAATGTATAGCCTGTTATTTTGATGTGGGGGACCACATTATGTGAGACAGTGCAAGAAAGCAAATCGCTGTGGACTGTGACGCTATAGAACGCATGGCCCGTCGCTAACGAGCGGGTCGTCGAGGGCAACGACATAGAACCACGGCTTTCGTAATTGGTTGTTACTGGCGACCAAGACGCCACAAACGGCGCCGCGTGGGAATGGCGCCGCAGGATTAGATTCTACTCGTTTTGTTTCTAGGCCCTGGTCTGTCCTCGGTCCACAGGGGTGGTATAAGCATCTGGGCCGTGTGACAAAGCTTTGTTTGAGGGGAAACGGATGGCCCTGCATGCTGATCGACTCGCAGTCTTTTCAACACCCAAGCCAGAGTTGGCTAGACCTGTGCCCTGCTGCTTCCAGAACGGAGGGGGGGGGGGGGGGGGGGGGGGGAGTCAGTTTGGGTGTATTGAGTCAGTACACGGTAACACTACAACTCTGCTTTTAGCTTACTACTGATGTTGTTTTAGATGTAGATTGATTGTCATTTTATAGCTACCAATGTCATGGCAGCTATTCGTTCCATTCATCTTCGTAGATTGAATGCTTCATGATTTGAAGGGCAAATTCCCTAAAGTATTAATAATTATTAAAGGAAAGTATTAAATTCCCATTTAAAGGAGGATTTCGACGTTCAGTGTTTGAAAAGAGTTATGGAACAACATTTATGCCTACGGAAGACAGATCAACAGTCAACATAGAATTACTCAAATGAATCGAGTTACACTCTCCTTTGGTTAGTTGCTTCATGTTAAGAGCAATTGAAGGAATAGCAAATGACAAGATTTACCACAGGCTTGTGTTGCATAAAACTAAAATACTTCAAAAAAACGAAATAAAATATATGACTTGTTTCTGCATTCCTTTGTTCCATGCCCCTCGTAACCCCTGAGGCACCCCTCCCACCCCCTACCAATTCATTTAGAATTTGTGTATTCTTTTTTTCCCTTCGTTTTCTTCTCCTTCGATGACACGCTCAATGTTGCTTTGTTTCCAAATACAAATACACTACTCCTACTCCTGCACTGGCAACACAGTGCATCTCATTGTTCAAGGAGCTCAGACACTGTCTCTGTGTGCTCAGAAGGATCAGCTGAAGGAAATAAAAAGGTTTCTGCAAATGTGCTACGATCAATCTTTATCATCTGTGTGTGTGTGTGCGGGTGCGTGTGCGTGTCAAATGCGTGTGTGTGTGTGTGTGTGTGTGTAGGCTAGTGTAGCCTACGTATAAGCCTCTGTGTTTGAATAGTTATTTTTCTCAATAGTTTAGTTTAATTGTTATCTCAATAAAAAGGTATTTATCATTCCAAATTCATTCTTTTTAATTCTATTTTTTTTAAAGCAAATTTGTTTGCAGGTTTGTCAACTGCAAACATTGTAACCTTTTTTTACTCCACAGCACTCTCACCTAAAAAACTTTTGCTGGCGTGACTCTTCGCTGTCCTTCTCTGTATAGAAGTTGCTATGGGGACGTGAGACGGAATCCTCGTCAAGTTCTGGGTTCCAAAGAGCGCGTTGCCAAAGCACTGACTCATCAACTGGCAGCAGAAATATGGCCTCCTAGTGGTGGCGCTTGAGAACTACACCCCGCAACTACAGCTATACAGCCAGTCCAAAGAGTTTATACCTGTGGAGTGAGTAAATAACTACCTATCAGTCTGAAACTGAAATGTCTATGTTTGGAAAACGTCCGACTAGCTATTACATCTCTAGTAAAAGAAAAAATATATATCTGTAGCACAAGCTGAATTTCTGACTTGAAGACAAGATTTCTATCGCTTAGGCCTACTTATTGAATGAAACATCTAAAATACTTTTTGGATGTACCACAGCAATAAATATGTTTCTTTACCATGAGAACCCACAATAGGGATTAGTGTATTCCTTTATTTAAAAAAACACGAAAAGTCCTGGTATGAGAAAATAAAAATAATTCAACACCTTGGCCATCAATTGTATTTGCTCTTCTTCTGAGGGTCAGCAATTCTCATTAACCTTCGCTGATTGTATTGGAACTGGTACAATTTTTTTATAACATTAATAATTGTCATGGAAAATCAGCAAGGTTATTAAAAAAGGATTGGGGTCGGTGTAAACTTAAAGGGTTGGAGTTTTGAGGAAGTTCGGGGAGATTCTTATGGGCTACTTAGCAGTGACTTGGTTTTGTGACGTTAGGTGTTAAAAGCAAATTGTTGCTTAGTTTCCACGTGTTCACCTGTGCAACCCCCTAACTTATCTGCATAAGCTGTTGAACAAAATGTTGTTTGTATGAATAAATACATTTTATGTTATCTGCTAGTAGGCTGTTCAATCTCTTAATATACTGTCAATATAGGGCTTCTTCCAGTTTGAACCACTAGAGGGCGTAATTGGCTAAAATATGCACACGGTTAAATGGTCCAACTTCTGTCACTGTGTAGCCTCTCAGAAGGAAGACATTATGAATTGGTACAGAACTGTGCAGGAATAACCTCAATAAGTTGAACCCCATTCATAAAAGTAGCTGGAATCGGACCCTAGTGTAAACGCTAATGATCGGTACCAGCTAGTATAGGCTTACCAGCATGTAGGCCTGCTCGAATATCTGCTTCGTAAACGTGGCTACTCTCCGCCACGCTGCGCGTTTCCTTGGCAACAGTGACACACTACACCTGGGAGTAAGGGGAGCCGCGTCCAGTTGGGTCTAATCTGATGGTAGTTCATCATTTGTCTATTCTGGGCAGATCCTGGATCTGTCAATCAAACTAATACCCACTTGGTTTTGTTGCCTCGTCAAGATCCTGAGTCATCACCTGCTTCCCATTCTCTCTCTCTCTCTCACACACACACACGTGTGTTTCGTAAACTGCTATCTGTTTAGGTACTGTTTGGGTGCAAAGGCTACCATCCACCCTGTAGTTATCTCTGAAGAGGAGCTGGGGCCTGGTTGTTGCCGTGGAGCTAAAGCCTGGGTTGCCGTGGTGAGTGGGCCATCTCATGGTTCTTCCTGTGGTATAAGCCGTCAACACCTGCCAGATTAAACCCCCAACCACCTGGGGCTTAGAGGGCTAATGCAGACTCATCCGCCCCTCACGCGCACACACACTGTCACATATATCCACACATACACAAGCATCAGCGGTCACAAACATGTCCACACACACACACACACAGCACACACACACACACACACATACACTGTCACATATATCCACACATACACAAGCATTAGCGGTCACGAAAATGTCCACACACACACACACACACACACACACACACGGCACACACACACACACCCACACACACTGTCACATATATCCACACACACACACAAGCATTAGCGGTCACAGGCATGTCCACACACACACACACACACACGGCACACACACACACTGTCACATATATCCACACACACACGGCACACACACACACACTGTCGCATATATCTAAAACACACATGCATTAGCGTTCACAGGCATGTCCACACACACACACACACGGCACACACACACACACACTGTCGCATATATCTAAAACACACATGCATTAGCGGTCACAAACATGTCCACACACACACACACACACACACACACACACGGCACACACACACACACACACACACACTGTCACATATATCCACACACACACACATGCATTAGCGTTCACACACACAGCACATGGTCCTCAGTGAACACAGCCACGTAGTCTAGTGCACCTCATTCCACGCCAAGAATCCGAAATAATACCACACACACACACACACACATACACACACACACACACACACACACACACACACACACCATGCATCCGCCAACATGGTCACAAATAGATGCATACACCCACACGCGCCCACACACACAGACACACACACAGACACACACACACACACACAGATTAAGAGGGCTGTGACACGTGACGACCGACAGACCTGTTTACCTACAGACCTACTTCTTGCCGGGCACTGATTGGTTACCTCATGTCCTGACAGACTCCTTCCTTATTGGCTACAGGACATTGCGGGTTTATAGCGTAACGACAGATCAACAAAAGGAACCCAATGATTTCAATGTGTCTTACTTTCTCTCTCTCCTTCCCTCTCTCCCTTTCTGTCTTTATCTGTCGTAAAGTATTGGGATTCTCCATCCAGCAGGGGATGCTATAACATATGGACTGTTTTAGCTTCCACCCTTAAAGGAGAGTGCTGCCCTAGCCGTGTGTGTGTGTGTGTGTGTGTGTGTGTGTGTGTGTGTGTGTGTGTGTGTGTGTGTGTGTGTGTGTACTGATCTGCTACAGCTCTGAACTCTGGTTCATTCTTGGTGCTTAAGACATCACATCTCTCCTCCTCACTTACTGTCTCTCCCTCCCTCCTCATCCCTGTCTCCTTCTCCCTTTCTTTCTGTCTTTCTTTCTCTCCCTCCCTCTCTCCTCCTCACTTACTGTCTCTCTCTCCCTCCCCCCTCAACCCTGTCTCCTTCCTTCTTTCTTTCGGTCTTCCTCTCTCTCCTCCTCACTTCCTGTCTGTCTTTCTCTCCCTCCTCCTCATCCCTGTCTTCGTGCCTTTTTCTCGTTCTGTCTTTCTTTCCCTCCCTCCCTCTGTACCCCTCTGTCCTTCCCTCTTCTGTCTCTCTCTCCAGCCCTCACTCTCTCTCTCTCTCTCTCTCTCTCCGTCCCTCGCTCTCTATCTCTCTCTCCATCCCTCTCTCTCTCTCTCTCTCTCTCTCTCTCTCTCTCTCTCTCTCTCTCTCTCTCTCTCTCTCTCTCTCTCTCTCTCTCTCCCTCTGACCTTCATGATCCCTTCCTTCAGGGAACCTGAGCTGTGCTCACAAACACAAAAGGGTGTCTGTTGAATCGAAGCCTCACCGAGAGAAAACACACGCTAGACACACACACATGCACGCATACACTAGACACACACAAACACACAAGCACAAAAACATAGGCAGGCGCGCACACAAACACACACGCAAGCACATAAACGTTGGCACGCACGCACACACACACACAAGCACATGTATAAACACACACGCACGCACATATAAACGCACCTCACATAAAAACACACATGCACTAATACTACACAATCGTAACACTCCTACACAATACACACTGCCTTTAGGGGTTACTGTCAGGATGTGTTCTCTGGAACACACACACACTACGCACACTGCCTTCAAGGTCTCAGCTGAACACATGTTGCCTGGCTATGTCCATCTCAGATGGAAGGAATCCCTACTGACTAAAGCAACTAAAACCACCAATCCCATGTAGCATTGCAGTAAAAGGTCAAAACACGAATGAAAATCCGCTAACCTACAAAACGAAGTAGAAAACGAATTTTAAGCAAAGATTAAGGATTGTGAATGATAACATGTTTAGTGTTTAAGCCATATTTAGACAACAAGCTGATTCAGTCTAGACGCTCTTTCAAATTATGTGATTTCAAATTTGAATTTTCACTATTCTCTTATCGACAAAGGTAAAGGTGTAGTCAGTTGTGTATTCACCCCCAAAATGGTGGACGTCCTTTAATGAAGAAGGTTAACGCACTACCTATCGACCTAATTGATTCCAAACGCAAAATGCTCACAAACGGGTGAAGGTCTGGAGCATGTCTCTATACAAAGAGGGTTCATTTTCGTTAGAAGTACGTGTATTTGCTAAGTAATTGGCGGTGGGTGACCTGGGACAACGAAATAAAGAGATGTGTGAACTAATGACATGTCTTTTATTATTTCAATACGTCCTGACGGAGACAATGGGCCTGTTTCTATTTGGGGTCCTTGAAACTGTCGAACCACAGGACCAATGCTCTCTGCCCCTCCATGACCTTTTTAAATCCCCAACTAATTAAATTGGCCTGTCGGGGTTGCCATGGAGACGCAGGTTAGGGAGGTCTGTGACTTGTGGGTTACTGGTGTTTAACACAATGAAAAAGATGGGTTCGCCTTTGAATGGTCGCCTGGGTTAACCCTGTTCCTTCCTGACTTTCTTTCTGTTGTCTTCCTCCCCCACTTTCTTTCTTTCTCTGTTGTCTTCCTCCCCCACTTTCTTTCTTTCTCTGTTGTCTTCCTCCCCCACTTTCTTTCTTTCTCTGTTGTCTTCCTCCCCCACTTTCTTTCTTTCTTGCTTGCTTTCTTGCTAATTTAACTACAGGATTAACTGCAAGGTGAAGCTAGCAAGCTTATTACTGAGTGACTTTGGTCAATTACATTACCTAAGAACAATTTCGTTAATACCGGCTTGACGATGGGAAGGAGATGTGCCGTGTGTGTGTGTGTGTGTGTGTGTGTGTGTGTGTGTGTGTGTGTGTGTGTGCGTGCTGGACCTGAATGTGCATACAGCAACAAGTGCTGCAATGAATGTATATTCAGTCTCCTCAGAGGTCTTTTATTATTCACAATACAAGTGATTTATTAGAAGTGGTCAATCAAAGATCAGTCAAGCAGCATGCTCAGGAAAACTGAAAGAAAGAAAGAAAGAAAGAAAGAAAGAAAGAAAGAAAGAAAGCTCATTACCTATTCATGATTAGCCTCCTGCACTGTATGGAAGAGTTCAGAATTAGAATGCACACAATAAATTACCTGTCTGTTATTGCTAAAACGAAATCTCTACAGTTATAAAATGGTGCTAAAATACTCTTTATATTCAGGTGAGGAACTAACAATGTGTTGTATTTTATTTATAGATTATACTATCCAGAGAGTATCTATTACAAAACTACAAATGTCTTTATTCACAAGCATGGAAAAATGCCTGCCATATAAGCTGACATAACAGATGCAATTCAAATGCAAAACAGGACTATCACTTTCGGGTCTGAAGCGCAGATAAAAAAAAAAATATCATAAAATCGTTTGAGATATAACGGTTGGTTCCCATGGCGCTGAATAGAAGCGTCCATCAAAAACAGACCGCGCTCCTAATTGAGCCGAGGCGTGGGACAACGGCGCGCGTTATCGTGGCGATTGTTATTCGACTAAAACACATTTACCTCAGCGAGCTGTCTGTCTCTTCGAGGCCCGCTCACGGCAAAGAGCACTCAAGAGCTATTCATCCACCGCGCGGCTCAACGAGAATACTGATTGAGGATGTGAACGAGCGTCTGTGGAAAAAAAGGAGGGGATAGATTGGCCAAATAGAGGAAGAAAAAACTGAAGAACGTTTCATTTGTTTCATCACAAGCGGAAAAGGCTTTTTATTTATAGTTTGATGCTGATTCATGGAGGGATGTCGGAGGGAACCTTGTGTTTTAAATAGCATACTGATTTAATAATAGGTTGGGGATATAGCCATTGCACATAAGAAAAACGGCTTATGAATATAAAATATCTTTAAATCAGATATAGAAATATATACGTTATTATAGGGGTCGAGGGCTCTTATTTTGAAGGATGATAAATGACCTATGTTCTGGTGTGGTCATACAGAGATTTTCTTTACTCTTTTGTACAAGTTGTCCAAACAACTGATCAGACAGCTACTATTTTAAGCCACTGTAGGTTTGAACAAACGCCAGAAACATAAGGACAAGCAATATTGCAGGGGTTTTTGAGTTTTTTTTTCTACCAAATCTTAGTACTTACCTGCACCTGTTTCAATTCCCATATAACACAGCAGCTAATGTTATTGTCCCAGTTTGGTTTGCCTCACTTCAGTTCTAAGTTGTGCTGTGGTTTAAAAAAACTCTTACAAAGGTTCCTTGAACATCGTTGCCATCATGGGTTCTACAACTGTTATAGTTGTGTATAATCTGTGTAGAATAACCTGTGATTGTTACAGTTATGACTGCATGGCCACCTCCCGTTATGAAGCCCCGTTTGGGCTTCAAGGGGACATGTGGTCACATTCCAATATGAAGGCTGTGACCTGTGCTGTGCTTACTGTTTTGGGGCCACGTTCCAAAATGAAGGCTGTGACCTGTGCTGTGGTTACTGTTTTGGGGCCACGTTCCAAAATGAAGGCTGTGACCTGTGCTTTGTGTACTGTTTTGGGGCCACGTTCCAATATGAAGGCTGTGACCTGTGCTTTGTTTACTGTTTTGGGGCCACGTTCCAATATGAAGGCTGTGACCTGTGCTGTGGTTACTGTTTTGGGGCCACGTTCCAAAATGAAGGCTGTGACCTGTGCTTTGTGTACTGTTTTGGGGCCACGTTCCAAAATGAAGGCTGTGACCTGTGCTTTGTGTACTGTTTTGGGGCCACGTTCCAATATGAAGGCTGTGACCTGTGCTGTGGTTACTGTTTTGGGGCCACGTTCCAAAATGAAAGCTGTGACCTGTGCTTTGTTTACTGTTTTGGGGCCACGTTCCAATATGAAGGCTGTGACCTGTGCTTTGTTTACTGTTTTGGGGCCACGTTCCAATATGAAGGCTGTGACCTGTGCTTTGTTTACTGTTTTGGGGCCACGTTCCAACAAGAAGCCTACGCCCTATAACTGCTGTTTTGATGAGGGGGGGACAAGCTGCATGCCATTGGGAAAGATGTGTACCCTGTGCTCGTGGAATAATTCAATCATGCTAAATGATGCATCCTGGCTCGTACACTGACTATACACGTTGTTTGCATAGCATTCATTCAAACACTCTGAGAATATTAGGGCTTTGTAAGAATGGGCTTTGTTTTTTTCTACAACAAAGATGTATTACAACCAAATGCAAAACGAGGTCTGGAGACGTTCATATACCATTCTTCGCTTCTCTTGGCCTTCGAATCTCGAAGGCACACGTTTGACACACCGTCTTCCTGGTTTTGTGTGACTCTGTTCCAATAGGGGTGAGCACCTAAGCAGTAACCCACCTCTGTCTTTGAAGCTCATTTCAATACTGAATTGGTTATTTGGAATAGTAACACCTTGCTAGTCTCCACCTCCTTCATACGGACTTTGAAGGTCAAACTTCCCCAGGCTTTGGAACCAATGACTAGAAAGCTGGAATCGAGGCTAATAGCTCTGTAACATCATTGATTGGTCCCTCCAGAACCCTTACTGCTCTGTAACATCATTGATTGGTCCCTCCAGAACCTTTACTGCTCTGTAACATCATTGATTGGTCCCTCCAGAACCTTTACTGCTCTGTAACATCATTGATTGGTCCCTCCAGAACCTTTACAGCTCTGTAACATCATTGATTGGTCCCTCCAGAACCTTTACAGCTCTGTAACATCATTGATTGGTCCCTCCAGAACCTTTACTGCTCTGTAACATCATTGATTGGTCCCTCCAGAACCTTTACAGCTCTGTAACATCATTGATTGGTCCCTCCAGAACCTTTACAGCTCTGTAACATCATTGATTGGTCCCTCCAGAACCTTTACAGCTCTGTAACATCATTGATTGGTCCCTCCAGAACCTTTACTGCTCTGTAACATCATTGATTGGTCCCTCCAGAACCTTTACAGCTCTGTAACATCATTGATTGGTCCCTGCACAACGACATCTCCATCCAATGTGGCTTTCTTAAATGCGAGCGCCCTGACAGTGTGTTGTTGATAACGTGTGTGGTGGGGCCTGTCTGGGGAGTGTCTCTAAACAGGTGCAAAACCCCAACAAGGAGAAAAGTAAACAAAAAAAAACTCCCTGTGTGGACGTCAACACAGAGCTGCTGCCTAATAAGGTCATGAATGGAATCAGGAAGTGGTGAAGAGGGACATGGCCTATTCTGAGAGGACAAACAGATACAGGCCCAGGAGGTTAAAATGGCTGACATATTCTGTGAGGTCACATAGACACGGAATCAGAAGGTTAAAATGGCTGACATATTCTGTGAGGTCACATAGACACGGAATCAGAAGGTTAAAATGGCTGACATATTCTGTGCAGACAAATAGACACGGAATCAGAAGGTTAAAATGGCTGACATATTCTGTGAGGTCACATAGACACGGAATCAGAAGGTTAAAATGGCTGACATATTCTGTGCAGACACATAGACACGGAATCAGAAGGTTAAAATGGCTGACATATTCTGTGCAGACAAATAGACACAGGCCCAGGGGGTTAAAATGGCTGACAGTCAAAATACTAGGTCATATTAATTTGCAAAAGCAAAATAATAGTTAAAGAAACATATTATTAAAATATTATGAATAAATAATTGAAGATGACGATGGTCTTTACCTAACTTCAGGCCGGACTGCAAACAGTTCATCTCTGTTTAAGATAAAGATAAATTGCATAGTTTGTGATATATTATTATCATTATTACTATACATTAAGATATTAAGAAATCTTATATCTTATGATATTCATATAATAGTGTTCATCCATTCTTAGTTAATGAAATGTTTCATTAGATCTGGTCTGTCCTCATAACCCTTTATGGCCTTATTGTGGAAGCCACTTTTAAAACAGTACAGTTCCTCCAAAGATGGGATGTATACGATGTTTTAAATGACACAAACATTTCTTTGAAACCATCACTGTCTTTAATATTTTTATGGTGTGCCTTGGATGTTCATGGCCACAGTGTATAGATGACATGGAGAGTGAGAGTTTGAGAGATGGATGGAGACAGAGAGAGAGAGAGAGAGAGAGAGAGAGAGTGATGGAGACAGACAGAGAGAAAGAGAGAGAGAGAGAGAGAGAGAGAGAGAGAGAGAGAGAGAGAGAGAATGGGAGTGATGGAGACAGAGAGAGAAACAGAGTGAGAGAGAGAGAGATAAGGAGGCTGCCTTTGGACGTCCTCAGTCTTAATCCCATGTGACCGTGTGTATGTTAATTCCCAGGGGCGTTCCCTAGGAAACCCAGGGTCCTGTGATAATTGGCTGACGACAAAGACGTGAATACAGCACCCCCCCCCCCCCCCCCCCCCACCCAACAGCATTCTTCAGAGTATGCAAAGTAAGAAAATGTTTTTGATTTTAACTCCTCCCCCTGAAATAACTCAATTCAATTTGCATGCTGATGCCCCCCCCCCCCCCCCCCCCCCACACACACACACACACACACCAATCAATTGAAGACGCAGACTGTGAATCTAGTAAGATTGTTTCCCCCAATACCAGAGAATTACATGGCAACACTCAAGTGACTTCACTTAAATGTAGACTTTTTATTGAAGACCCAAGGGATCAGATAATTATAACTATATCTAATTATTATATATATATATATATATATATATATATATATATATATATATATATATATATATATATATATATATATATATATAAAGATATGCATTCATACAAAGGGCTACTTTAAATGTAAGTAAAAAATGCCTGGATAATTATAACAACCTGAACAATTTGTTATTAAGAAATAATTTTGTCTGGTTGGTCAAGGACAATGAATATGATATGATTGAAAAGATATTTCTTTGTAATTGATCACTCTTTTTGATTTCATACCAAATTCTGCAAGACGTAGAAAAGAAGCAGATGATAACATATTTGACCAAGATATCAGGTGTGGTGATCAAAGCAGCAGCAGGTTCCCTGCCTGAAGAAAAAAATGTATAATCAATACTCACTGCTTTCATAGAGTTCAAACATAGCTGGATGAGAACATCTTCGAACTACAAAAAAAAAAAAAAACATCTGCAAGCTCTAAGCACTTCTAATTACTGTGTTCATTCAGAAACTGAATGAATAACATTAACTTGGAATTCTGTATCCTTTATTAATTTTCCAGCCCAATGCTCTAGTAGGCAGAAGCCATGACAGGTAATTTATCTTTGGCAGTTGGCAAAATAATTTGCAGTTACTAATGATAAGATACGTTTATTGTTTTGGTTTGATTTGGTTAATCTGGAACACATAATCAAAGGTATTTACACTTATTTTATGAATGTCTAATGTTATTCTTAAGAATTGCCTGCTGGTAATTAATGGATTTACTAGTGTATTAAAGAGAAATAACTTGATTCCAACATAAAAAGAAAGATATTAGACAGTTGTTATATTTCATTTGTTAGGAATAACATTGTTCTTTTTGTTTGTTTTGTTTGCTTGCAAACTCTAGTGGTGTGTAAATAAACTGTTCAAGAAGTAGAGTGCATCGCCTGAAGAAGATACATTGTATGCTTCTTTGGTTTTCCTGTACCATAGAGAGGAGAGGTGAGACATTTGAACCGCTAAGACAGACAGCTAATAGTCGACGTAGGTGTGTAAGGACACCTTCGTTCAATCTTTTGTTTTTGTGGAATGACAAAAGAGAAAATAGTGGCAAATTATAATTTCACCATATAGCGTTGTAAACCGTTCGACCGCAGTTCCTTTCAAATCTCCTCCTCCTTCTAATGACATCATCAATGTTTTATCCCCTGGCCAGAGCGAGACAGTCAGTTCAGTTCACCGGCGGCAGCAACGAGAAGAGGGTAGAGTCGGTTGAGTACCTCACCACAAGTCTAAACGGTCGATTCCAAGTTTTTTGAATAAATATTTTTGCGGACGGATTGATGCACGCAACCTACAGGCCAGCTTGTCTGGTAAGTAAGCGTTAATACTACTGACGTTCCGACGAAAACTAAAGTTATGGTTTTACAAAAGACAGTGGATAGCCTATAAGTGAAATGGGATAGGCCATAGGTGTGTGTGTGTGATCCTACCATCGGCTTCAGTTTTCAACACCATGGGGCACTAGATTATTCCTTTAATCGTTTTCCCCCTTGAGAAACATATTTGGTTATCCTAGTTATAGCTTACTTGTCAAAACCAGCCTTTACCTCATTGACGTACTTTAATTCATATCGCATTGTGTAGTTTAAAGTGGATTTTTTAAAGAAACAACTAATATTGATACATCAATATATTGCACTCATTCTTTGTGAACACTATCGAATTTCTTCTAAATCCTGTTGTCGTCTGATAGTTTACAAGTTTTATTTATTTATTATATTTTATTTGTATTTTCTTATTTGCCCATCCAGTCCTTGTCAGCGCTGTCGTTAGACAAAGTTTGCGAGGAGGTTTTGACATAACATGTAAATATAAACTGGAGGATGGCTTAAAAACAACACCAGGATATTGGTTTAAAGTTTTGCCAGAATCATATTCATGTGGCTTATCAAAACTATTAGGCCTATATTGCTGGTTACTAAGGCGCAGGGGTTGTAGTCTAAAACCAGGGTTGATTAAGTGTATTATGCCTATGAGCTTTAAAAGAAAACGTACGAATATTCTAGACGAAAATAGAGCCAGGGTGTATCGTAACCTTTTTGTTTGCAGCTCTGTAAACGTCTGCCCACGGGTTTGTTGGCTAGGTTGTTTATAGCCTTATTACTTTGAGCGTGACGTAGGTTAAAGAGACGTACAGCATCTTCTCGTGAAGCAGGTTTTGCTGATCCAGAATCATTGATCAATCTCTCTCGGGCCGGTCTAACAGACCAATGCTTTTCTTAGAACAGCAAGACTTAGGTGAAAACCTCCCCAATGCAGGTATTCACCGCAAAGGATATAGTGTCTCAATTACTTGGTTATAGCTCATTAAATGAGCGAGAATGTTTGTGATGTCGGGCTGCGCATCGGATAAATCTGCACTTTTCTTGTCAATTGGTTGGTTTGCCTGTTACTGTTCATTATCTGGTCAGCTCTGGCACTGATTGAGTATAGTATAGGAAATAACCCACATGAGTCAAAACTGGATGTCCAACATTGTGTCGACGATATGAAGCAGAGATATTGGGATATTCCACTGAAAATGACCTTACAGGCCTGTTGTATATGCCAAATTATGTATTTTTTCTTCTGTTAGAAACTGAACAGATATTGGCCTTGCTTTTAGATTTTATCCCATCAACTCATAAAGTTAAAATCAATTTTCCAATCATAATACATTGTCACTGGCCACGTGGTCTCAGATCTGATATGAATGGTCTGATCAAGGCAGGGGTGTGTTACTTTTACTGATTGGTTGGAACATTGTGTGTGTGTGTGTGTGTGTGTGTGTGTGTATGTGTGTGTGTGTGTGTGAGAGAGAGAGAGAGAGAGAGAGAGAGAGAGAGAGAGAGAGAGAGAGAGAGAGAGAGAGAGAGAAGGGGGATTTGAAGCTTATCAGATAACCTTATCCACAG
>CM030191.1:12723894-12731394 GCA_017639675.1 Aplochiton taeniatus
GTTTCCCACTACAAAAGAGTGATAATTCCTACGTTTTCTATATTCCAGCTCCACTTTGTATCAGCCCTACAGTCACTTGCTACGTTGCCTGGGAACCTCCGATGAGCACAACGTCTGAGCTTAATGAGATTCTTTGGCTGTGGTTCAGTGTGATGGAACTGAGTCTGTGGTTCAGTGTGATGGAGCTGAGGCTGTGGTTCAGTGTGATGGAACTGAGGCTGTGGTTCAGTGTGATGAAGCTGAGGCTGTGGTTCAGTGTGATGAAGCTGAGGCTGTGGTTCAGTGTGATGGAACTGAGGCTGTGGTTCAGTGTGATGGAGCTGAGGCTGTGGTTCAGTGTGATGGAGCTGAGGCTGTGGAGAAGGGATAAGAGAGAGAAACATAATTCAACGAGGGGGGGTGGGGGGGGTTATTCCATTCTCAGCCATTCACCTGGGACAAGGGAGCAGACAGGCTTGCTAGGCTAATTACTGCTTCAACTCCCACTCAGTCTCCGTTCATTAATAACACAGAGAGAACTACGCCACTGGAACGGAGTCAATAAATCAGGAGATTTGATTTCATTTTAGGAAAAAAAGCGTGTCGAGAAATTATGAAGTTGGATGTTTTAAAGTCGTCAAGTCCACTCCTCTGTCTCTACCTTCCTTTCTTCTCCCCTACCCTCTCCTTCCTCTCCCTCTCCCTCTTCGTCTCCCATTTCGTCTCCCTCTCCTTCCTCTCCCCCTCCCTCTCCCTCCTCCTCTTCTCCCCTTACCCTCTCCTTCCTCTCCCCCTCCCTCTCCCTCCTCCTCTTCTCCCCTTACCCTCTCCTTCCTCTCCCCCTCCCTCTCCCTCCTCCTCTTCTCCCCTCCCTCTCCTTCCTGCCTCTCCCTCTCCTACCTCTCCTCGTTTGGCTGGTGAAGGAAACCCCTGATGTAAAAGTCACGCTCCTCCCCACTTACCTGGACCTCCATGCCTCTTTTCTACTTTCTGTCACACACACACACACACACACACACACACACACACACACAGAGAAAGAGACCTGTCTCTCTCACACACACACACACAGAAAGAGGCCTGTATCACACACACACACACACACACACACAACAAAAACCCTTGTCTTTTAATCTATCAATTATAGATATGACTTTATCTGTAGCTTATCAGTAGATTTGTCTCGGATTTTAGCCTTACTTTTTTAGTTTTTTTTTAATCAGTGGATGGCAGTGTTTTTTGTGAAGGGTGGCTCTTTATCGAGTGGTCACTGCCATGTTCCTCTTAGCTGGGGGAGAGGAGAGGAGAGGAGAGGAGAGGAGAGGAGAGGAAAGGAGAGGAGAGGGGAGGAGAGGAGAGGAGAGGAGAGGAGAGGAGAGGAGAGGAGAGGAGAGGAGAGGAGAGGAGAGGAAAGGAGAGGAGAGGGGAGGGACGGAGGAGAGGAGAGGAGAGGAGAGGAGAGGAGAGGAGAGGAGAGGAGAGGAGAGGAGAGGAGAGGAGAGGAGAGGAAAGGAGAGGAGAGGGGAGGGACGGAGGAGAGGAGAGGAGAGGAGAGGAGAGGAGAGGAGAGGAGAGGAGAGGGACGGAGGAGAGGAGAGGAGAGGAGAGGAGAGGGACGGAGGAGAGGAGAGGAGAGGAGAGGAGAGGAGAGGAGAGGAGATAGGAGGAGAGGAGAGGAGATAGGAGGAGAGGAGAGGAGATAGGAGGAGGTAATTGATGTGCCCCATATTAGGAATCAGAGGGAGAAGAGATAGGAGGGGGAATGTCATCAAATCTTCATTGGAAATTAAAGCATAATACAGACTTCAAGCCTTTTTCAAAGTGGAGCACTGTGGAGAAGTGTTATTGTTGTAATTATGATTATAACAATTATATTATTATATTATATTATATTATACTATTGTATAGATTATGTTGTGTAGATTATATATTGTTGTATAGATTATATATTGTTGTGTAGATTGGTTGTACCAGCTCATTAGAACTTGTATCTGTTTAATAGATAAATAAATAGCAGGGAATTTGAATATTTGTGTAAATGAAAAGCAAAATTAACAAACAATTCTGTTTTTTACTATTGATTTTAACACCACTGTTTTACTTACTGGTTACTGCAAATGGCACTTTTAAACAATTAAACAAAATACACGCGTGGATGCACCTCTTGGCTCCCTCCCATACATACTCCTTAGAGAAACGTTTTATTACTATTTCTCATTTTAAATTCATTTGTGAATTTTTCCCCCCCCTTTCTGTCCAGATCCGATGGAGAGCTGCCAATGAGAAATTCCTGTAATGAGAAACTGTCATGGCCGCCCATCGTATCAGGGTAACCAATAGCAGCAACGTCCTTCCTCGCTGCAAGTCGGAGGGCACGCTGGTGGATCTCAGCGATGGGGTCACGGAAGCCAGCCTCAACGATGTCAAGGGTCAGCTCACCTGCTTTGTCTCTTCACTGTTCTTTTGTTTCACTCTCTTATTTTATTATATTCATATTTCATTATTATATTTTATTATATTCATCTTTGTTTCCTGCTTTGTCTCTTCACTGTTCTTTTGTTTCACTCTCTTATTTTATTATATTAATATTTCATTATTATATTTTATTATATTAATCTTTGTTTCCTGCTTTGTCTCTTCGCTGTTGATATATTCTGTCTTTAATGTTCTTTTGATTTATCCTCTCTTTAAATTAGTCTCTTTTAGGTTCATATATTTATTCAGCATATATATATAGTATATATAGTATGTTTGCAACTTAGAATTACAGAAACGTATTATAATAGGTAGGCATAGTGTGCTGAATTATTTAAACATCATCATATTTAGAACACAAACACTCACAGATACTCCATTTCCCCTCCCTCATTTCCTGTTCACTTCCTGTGTCCCCCTCAGTGCCTTCCCCCAGTGCCTTACGGTTGGACACGTGTGGTTCCTACGGCGCCGCCCGCGAGGTGGTGGCCATCAAGGACTACTGCCCCAACGGCTTCACCACGCTGCGCTTCTCCCGGGGCGAGCGGCTCTACGTCCTGGACACGTCGGGGGGGGAGTGGTGGTACGCCCACAACAACACCGAGATGGGCTACATCCCCGCCGCCTACGTCCAGCCAATCACGGGCCTCCGCCACTCCTCACTCAGCGACAGCGGGATGATCGACAACCTGGGGGAGGAGTCCAGCGCGGACGAGGGCGGGGCCAGGGAGTTGGGGGGCGCGTTGGGGGAGTGGCCGGGGGGCGGCGGGGGGGTGTCGAAGCCAACGCGGCAACCGGCGCTCAGCGACAACCCGTTCTCCCTCAACCCGTTCGTGAGCGGTACCGGGACTCTGGACCAGAACTGTGACGAGCAGAAGAGCGGCCGCCGGACGTCCACAGACCTGCTCCTCTTTGACTCGCCAGCGTCCCCGGTCAGCCCGGACTCCTCCTCCTCCGGCGCCTTCGTATCCAACGGTTACAGCAGCTGTAACGTCTTCGACATGGCGCCCACCAGCCCCAGTACGCTCCAACACATCCACAGGTTAGACTCCACCCTCCCAGTACGCTCCAACACATCCACAGGTTAGACTCCACCCGCCCAGTACGCTCCAACACATCCACAGGTTAGACTCCACCCTCCCAGTACGCTCCAACACATCCACAGGTTAGACTCCACCCTCCCAGTACGCTCCAACACATCCACAGGTTAGACTCCACCCTCCCAGTACGCTCCAACACATCCACAGGTTAGACTCCACCCGCCCAGTACGCTCCAACACATCCACAGGTTAGACTCCACCCTCCCAGTACGCTCCAACACATCCACAGGTTAGACTCCACCCTCCCAGTACGCTCCAACACATCCACAGGTTAGACTCCACCCGCCCAGTACGCTCCAACACATCCACAGGTTAGACTCCACCCGCCCAGTACGCTCCAACACATCCACAGGTTAGACTCCACCCTCCCAGTACGCTCCAACACATCCACAGGTTAGACTCCACCCGCCCAGTACGCTCCAACACATCCACAGGTTAGACTCCACCCGCCCAGTACGCTCCAACACATCCACAGGTTAGACTCCACCCGCCCAGTACGCTCCAACACATCCACAGGTTAGACTCCACCCGCCCAGTACGCTCTAACACATCCACAGGTTAGACTCCACCCGCCCAGTACGCTCCAACACATCCACAGGTTAGACTCCACCCGCCCAGTACGCTCCAACACATCCACAGGTTAGACTCCACCCGCCCAGTACGCTCCAACACATCCACAGGTTAGACTCCACCCTCCCAGTACGCTCCAACACATCCACAGGTTAGACTCCACCCGCCCAGTACGCTCCAACACATCCACAGGTTAGACTCCACCCTCCCAGTACGCTCCAACACATCCACAGGTTAGACTCCACCCTCCCAGTACGCTCCAACACATCCACAGGTTAGACTCCACCCGCCCAGTACGCTCCAACACATCCACAGGTTAGACTCCACCCGCCCAGTACGCTCCAACACATCCACAGGTTAGACTCCACCCTCCCAGTACGCTCCAACACATCCACAGGTTAGACTCCACCCGCCCAGTACGCTCCAACACATCCACAGGTTAGACTCCACCCGCCCAGTACGCTCCAACACATCCACAGGTTAGACTCCACCCGCCCAGTACGCTCCAACACATCCACAGGTTAGACTCCACCCTCCCAGTACGCTCCAACACATCCACAGGTTAGACTCCACCCTCCCAGTACGCTCCAACACATCCACAGGTTAGACTCCACCCGCCCAGTACGCTCCAACACATCCACAGGTTAGACTCCACCCGCCCAGTACGCTCCAACACATCCACAGGTTAGACTCCACCCTCCCAGTACGCTCCAACACATCCACAGGTTAGACTCCACCCGCCCAGTACGCTCCAACACATCCACAGGTTAGACTCCACCCTCCCAGTACGCTCCAACACATCCACAGGTTAGACTCCACCCTCCCAGTACGCTCCAACACATCCACAGGTTAGACTCCACCCGCCCAGTACGCTCCAACACATCCACAGGTTAGACTCCACCCTCCCAGTACGCTCCAACACATCCACAGGTTAGACTCCACCCTCCCAGTACGCTCCAACACATCCACAGGTTAGACTCCACCCTCCCAGTACGCTCCAACACATCCACAGGTTAGACTCCACCCGCCCAGTACGCTCCAACACATCCACAGGTTAGACTCCACCCTCCCAGTACGCTCCAACACATCCACAGGTTAGACTCCACCCTCCCAGTACGCTCCAACACATCCACAGGTTAGACTCCACCAGCCCCAGTACGCTCCAACACATCCACAGGTTAGACTCCACCCTCCCAGTACGCTCCAACACATCCACAGGTTAGACTCCACCCTCCCAGTACGCTCCAACACATCCACAGGTTAGACTCCACCCTCCCAGTACGCTCCAACACATCCACAGGTTAGACTCCACCCTCCCAGTACGCTCCAACACATCCACAGGTTAGACTCCACCCGCCCAGTACGCTCCAACACATCCACAGGTTAGATTCCACCCGCCCAGTACGCTCCAACACATCCACAGGTTAGACTCCGCCCGCCCAGTACGCTCCAACACATCCACAGGTTAGACTCCACCCTCCCAGTACGCTCCAACACATCCACAGGTTAGACTCCACCCGCCCAATACGCTCCAACACATCCACAGGTTAGACTCCACCCGCCCAGTACGCTCCAACACATCCACAGGTTAGACTCCACCCTCCCAGTACGCTCCAACACATCCACAGGTTAGACTCCACCCTCCCAGTACGCTCCAACACATCCACAGGTTAGACTCCACCCGCCCAGTACGCTCCAACACATCCACAGGTTAGACTCCGCCCGCCCAGTACGCTCCAACACATCCACAGGTTAGACTCCACCCGCCCAGTACGCTCCAACACATCCACAGGTTAGACTCCACCCTCCCAGTACGCTCCAACACATCCACAGGTTAGACTCCGCCCGCCCAGTACGCTCCAACACATCCACAGGTTAGACTCCACCCTCCCAGTACGCTCCAACACATCCACAGGTTAGACTCCACCCTCCCAGTACGCTCCAACACATCCACAGGTTAGACTCCACCCGCCCAGTACGCTCCAACACATCCACAGGTTAGACTCCACCCGCCCAGTACGCTCCAACACATCCACAGGTTAGACTCCACCCTCCCAGTACGCTCCAACACATCCACAGGTTAGACTCCACCCGCCCAGTACGCTCCAACACATCCACAGGTTAGACTCCACCCTCCCAGTACGCTCCAACACATCCACAGGTTAGACTCCACCCGCCCAGTACGCTCCAACACATCCACAGGTTAGACTCCACCCGCCCAGTACGCTCCAACACATCCACAGGTTAGACTCCACCAGCCCCGGTACGCTCCAACACATCCACAGGTTAGACTCCACCTGCCCAGTACGCTCCAACACATCCACAGGTTAGACTCCACCCGCCCAGTACGCTCCAACACATCCACAGGTTAGACTCCACCCGCCCAGAACGCTCCAACACATCCACAGGTTAGACTCCACCCACCCGGTACGCTCCAACACATCCACAGGTTAGACTCCACCCGCCCAGAACGCTCTAACACATCCACAGGTTAGACTCCACCCGCCCAGTACGCTCCAACACATCCACAGGTTAGACTCCACCAACTTAAATATATAGCTTACAAAACTGAAATATACGTATAGTTTTTAGAACTGAAATATATTTTTTACAGATCTGAAATATATAGTTTACAGAACTGAAATATATAGTTTACAGAACTGAAATATACGTATAGCTTACAGAACTGAAATATATAGTTTACAAAACTGAAATATACGTATAGCTTACAGAAGTGAAATATATAGTTTACAGAAGTGAAATAAATATGTAGTTTACAGAACTGAAATATCTAGTTTACAGAACTGAAATATGTAGTTTACAGAACTGAAATATGTAGTTTATGGAACTGTAGTAAGTTGCAGGAGGCTGTCTGCCCACAGGGAGAACCCGTTCCTCCGGAGCAAGCGTTGCTACAGCATGTCAGAGCTGTCTGTCCTCCAGTCCCAGCCCCACCCCGCCTCTCCATCCTCGGGCTTCTTCGCGGGCCTGAAGGCCCCGTCCCCGGAGCAGTTCCAGAGCCGCGAGGACTTCCGCACGGCCTGGCTCCACCACCGCAAGCTGACCCGCTCCTGCCACCACCTGGACTCCCTGGGCCAGAGCCCGGGCTGGGGCCAGACGCAGCCGGTGGAGACGGCCGTGGCGTGCACGCTGGACAGCCACGGCGGCGTGGTGCAGCTCCCGGACACGCACATCCACGTGCACGTGCCCCGGGGTCATGTGACCGAGGGGGAGAGCCAGCAGGTCTCGCTCAAGGCCCTGCTGGACCCCCCACTGGAGCTCAACGGGGACCACTGCTCCTCTGTCAGCCCCGTGGTGGAGATCAAGCTCAGCAACATGCAGACCAAGGCAAGACAACCCACAACGACATGCTTTA
>CM030191.1:12741394-12751394 GCA_017639675.1 Aplochiton taeniatus
AAGGAGAGATTTCCCGCGCAGTATTACCTTACCTCGGATTCACGCTGCAGTCTCTCCAGGCAGTGCTGTTTTCCAGCTAGTCATCGTTATTTTCTGTTGGCTCGATGTGACGTTTTCAGTTCCAATGGGTTTGGCACTGGCCTTTTGTTTAGGACTCTAGGCCTCATGCTTTTCTCTGCTTTCCCTTCCTTTGTATGTTCAATTCAAAAGAGCATTTTCTTTATAACCATAGAAGAAGAAAGTTTCGTCTCCTTTTCGAAAGTGGAAAAAAGTTTGTCTGATAAAACTTGGAGGATCTTGGAAACAAGGAACTCTTTTAGAAACACATTTCCTAATTCACACAAAAAAATAAATGCTTACATTGTTTTTGAAATGACCATTTTATTTTAATTTTTTTATATTTTGGGATTAGAGCTTTGTTTTATTTAATTTCATCTTTATTCACTTTTGAGGCTTTTTGCTGCTTTTGCTCTAAGTCTATCTAGTTTACATTTTTTCCCCAAAATGTTCTCTTTCTTACGTATTTTCACATCTGTATTTTCAATTGTGTGTGCCGACGAATGCTACTGCTCCTGAAAAAGTGTTGTCAAATACATTTGTAAAATATACATTTGTTTGTTTCTATTTGTATTGACCAGTCACAAAATGGTGATTTAATGTGATGATGCCTATAGTTGCTGCTCTCAGAAAAACGTGTCACTGTTCTGTTTTCCTAACGCCACGATGAAGTGGTTGTCCATATAAAACAATCGTCACTCAAACATTTGTAAACTCATTGTTTCATATCAAAGTATTCTTAACAATGTCAACCACTCTATATTTATGAATATATCGGATCCAGCTATTGCTATTACAAGAAGTGGGAAGTTTTTGTGATGGTTTCCATGGTTATTGTAGGCTTAGGGTTAGTAAGTTGTTGTTCTGTGATGGTTGCCATGAGTATTATAGGGTTAGGGTTAGTTAGTGTGTTTCTGTGATGGTTTCCATGGTTATTGTAGGCTTAGGGTTAGTAAGTTGTTGTTCTGTGATGGTTACCATGGTGATTATAGGGTTAGGGTTAGGGTTTGTGTTTCTGTGATGGTTACCATGGTTATTATAGGGTTAGGGTTAGTTAGTTGTGTTTCTGTGATGGTTACCATGGTTATTATAGGGTTAGGGTTAGGGTTTGTGTTTCTGTGATGGTTACCATGGTTATTATAGGGTTAGGGTTAGGGTTTGTGTTTCTGTGACTGTTACCATGGTTATTATAGGGTTAGGGTTAGTGTTTGTGTTTCTGTGATGGTTACCATGGTTATTATAGGGTTAGGGTTAGTTAGTTGTGTTTCTGTGATGGTTACCATGGTTATTATAGGGTTAGGGTTAGGGTTTGTGTTTCTGTGATGGTTACCATGGTTATTATAGGGTTAGGGTTAGGGTTGTGTTTCTGTGATGGTTATAAACTGTCCCCCTAATCTGAAAGGCCATTGGACCGTTAGCTGAATTCCTGAACGTATAGATCACTGGGTCAGGCCCCTTCACTCACACACACACACACACACACACACTCACACACACACACATCCTAATGACACTCAGTCTTTCTTCTAGTCTTTCTCTAACTCTCTGTCACTCCATCTCTTTCTCACAAACACACACACACACACACACAGACACTTTTTTCTGTTGCATAATTTAATCGGCCACTTCAATATATATTTATTTATCTCTCTTTGTCTCTCTCTCTCTCTCCGTCTGTGTTTGTCTGTGTGACCCACACTTTGTCTTTCTGCTGCATAATTGCGCTGCCCTCTTCAGTCCTACACACAAATCATCCCGATGCCCACACACACACACACACACCCTCTGTCCTCCCCGCCTCCCCAACACTTATGCATCCTAATGCAGTTAATTATAGTCGATAATTATTCTCCTTCCCTACACATCGAGGACACACACACACACACGGCACACACACACAGCACACACACACGGCACACACACACACACACACACACACACGGCACACACACACACACACACACGGCACACACACACACACAGCACACACACACGGCACACACACACACACACACACACACAGCACACACACACACACAGCACACACACACACACACACACACACACGGCACACACACACACACAGCACACACACACGGCACACACACACACACACACACACAGCACACACACACACACACACACACACACACACACACACCGTCCCTCAGCAGACGGTCGGTCCTCCTTGCTCTCCCCTTCCCTATGAGTCAGGCTCCCCCGGCACATTCCACTCCGTCTCCTGGATACGGCTCAGTACCCCGACGACGAGCCTGACGACCACCGAGAGAGAGAGAGAGAGAGAGAGAGAGAGAGAGAGAGAGAGAGAGAGAGAGAGAGAGAGAGAGAGAGAGAGAGAGAGAGAGAGAGAGAGAGAGAGCGACAGAGAGAGACAGAGAGAGAGAGGTAGAGAGAGGTAGAGAGACAGAGAGAGAGGTAGAGAGAGAGAGAGAGAGACAGAGAGAGAGGTAGAGAGAGAGAGAGAGGGAGACAGAGAGAGAGAGAGGGTCATGTCATTGTCTTGAAGGGCTGAGTTTCCTCTGACTCACATTAACAGCTTCATGAACACATTCGAGACGTAGAAATAGGCCGAGTAGAATGACTCCCTTTTGGGACCTTTGCCTTTTCCCCTGAAAAGGGTGAATTGAAAAGAAAAGTATGTACCACTATCTGTGGCTGTCCAGCGTGCAGTTAGCTAAATCTGGCTGTCCAGTGTGTAGTTAGCTAAAGTTAGCTGTCTAGTGTGTAGTTAGCTAAATCTGGCTGTCCAGTGTGTAGTTAGCTAAAGTTAGCTGTCTAGTGTGCAGTTAGCTAAATCTGGCTGTCCAGTGTGTAGTTAGCTAAAGTTAGCTGTCTAGTGCATACTTGGCTAAAGTTAGCTATAATGTCGACTCTCATTTTGGTAGCTTTTCAGCGTGGACACAGCCAATACCAGAATCTGCTTCTATGTTTCTGTAGCTTTTCGCTCTTAACACAGCCAATACCAGAATCTGCTGAACGTCCACTTGAACTCACTTTTTGTGGGGGTTTTGTTTCTACAATGAGAAGCTCAAACTCCCCTCATGTGTTGATGTCTGGGAACTTTTCAGCTCCATATACAAAGTGATCGACAACAGACCTTTCTCTCCATTGTTGTTTTTCCCCTTTTTGTTTGGTCTTGGAGGACGATGTGTGTGTGTGTGTGTGTGTGTGTGTGTGTGTGTGTGTGTGTGGAGTGAGGTTGTGTGTGTGTGTGTATGTTGCGTGTTGTCGAGTGAGGTTGTGTGTGTGTGTGTGTATGTGTGTGTGTGTGTTTGTGTGTGTGTGTGTATGTGTGTATGTGTGTGTGTGTGTTGCGTGTTGTCGAGTGAGGTTGTGTGTGTGTGTGTGTGTGTGTGCACGTCTTATTTCCTGGCTGGGTGTTTTTAAAGCCTTCGTCTTGACTGTTTTATTTATTTATGAATACATTCTTTTGTTGTTTTTTCTTTTCTTTTCATCAAAACAAATGCCTGGGTATAATGATAAAGGACTGGCCAACACGTCTCCTCTCATTGTCAGCGACACACATTCTGTAACCATGGTAACTATAGAGGTCAGACAGGACGATAGCTTGGAGGTGGCGGGACTTCCTCCCTCTTGTAACCATACACTGTTAACTTCCTGTCTCAGAAAAGAAAGAAGAAGAAACCATCATGCCAAGAGGAGCCTCGATTGATCCCTGAAACAACGTCCTGCTTGGTTCCCTTAGTAACGGGATTCATTCAAACATTGTAACAAACTAGCATTTTATTTCCCTAAAGACTCATAACACTTTTTCTTAGCTTTTTTATGAGGTGCAAATCAATATGGCTGTTCATTCTGTGTTATTGGCGTGTTCAAAACCCCAGTAAGCCTGGGTTAAGCCTTCTTTAAGCCTGAGGTAAGCCCTGAGGTAGAGTCTGTGGCTCTGTGGAGGATGCACGGTCAATGTGAAGGTCGTATGGTTTATATCCTGGCGCAGACATCATCGACTCTGTCCCTGACTCCTAGCTGTCTCTCTCTCTCTCTCTCTCTGTTGGTCCAGCAAGCAGGTCTTGTGTTTGTGTGTCTTCCCAAATGTCTGTTGTGGGTTGTTTCTTTGCAGTATAGTGTGTGTGTGTGTGTGTGGTTGTGAGTGTGTTTGCATTTGTGTTCACCAGGAGGAAAGGAACCGTATTGGTTGAATGGGCTTCTTTGATGATCTACTGTCTCCATGGAAACCCTTCCATACACACACAGACACACACTTGGTTATCTTGACTGAGATGGTTGATTCCCCCCCCCCCCCCATCTCTCTCTCCTTCCCCTCATCTCTCCCTCCTATCCCCCTCCCCCTTTTCTCCATTTCTCTCTCTTTCCCTCTCTCCCCTCCATCTCTCTCTTTTTCCATCCTCTCTCCCCTCCATCTCTCTCTTTTGCCCTTCTATCTCCCCTCCATCTCTCTCTTTTGCCCTCCTATCTCCCCTCCATCTCTCTCTTTTGCCCTCCTCTCTTACTGTTTCGCCTCTCTCTCCCCTCCCTCTCTCTTCCCCCCCCCCCCCCCCCCCCCCCCCCCTTCCCTCCCCTCCTTCTCTCTGTGTTTCTTTCACTCACACTGATCAGATGGAGAAGGACCACTCCAGTGTCTGGGTTTCCTAACGTGTATGGAGAGCTCTTGTTTTGATCACCCCACCCCACCCCCACCCCTATACTGCAGTGTGCCTTTGTTTTGGCTAAGTATATGTATCAAATAATGTCCCATTTCAGATTCAGGTGGTAAGTTGGATTTCTGCTGTTCCGTGGAGTAAATCCTAGGTCAACATAGGTCGTGAGTAGTAGACTGGGGAGGTGACAGATCAAACTCTAAACCAAAGGTTTTCCCACAATTCCACGTCGAAACCAAACCTTTTTCCATAGTTCCATGTCCAAACAAAACCTGGTATTTGGACTGTAGTCTCTGTTAGGAGTCGGTGACAGTGTGCAGGAAAGGAACTACGACTGTAAGCACTTTGTGAGAAACCTGCAGCACGGAGGAGGAAGAGGAGGAAGAGGAGGAGGAGGAGGAGGAGGCTGGGCGACGTTACAGAGAAGTCCTGCTTACTGAAACATGCAGCAGGTACGAACCAATCAAAAAACGCACAGCCAACGGAAAACACACACACACACACACACACACACACACACACACCTCTAATGTTCTGTGTTGTTATTTTCCAAGGGCATTATGCGTAAAAAATAAAAATAAAAAAAAGCTCAGAGTTTTGCTGCTTACTGTACTATGAAGAATCTTTACTACGGTTTTGGGGTGGGGGGGGGGGATTAGAAAACTCGTGGAGTTCTTCCTGAAGTGAACAGAATGAGTTCTACCTCGTCCTAAAGGCCAATGCCACTCTCCCGAGAATAGAGTCCGAAAGAGCAGAGCACACACACACACACACACACACACACACACACACACACACACACACACACACACACACACACACACACACACACACACAGAGACCACCAGCCTTTATGGTGATTTGGGCACACACAGGACACCTAAGATGGCAGAGCCCCATGACCGTTCAACATGTTGTCATGGGCAACGACGTCCACAGCGTCTTCAGTTCATTCCCCAGGGGAAGGGTCGGGGAGTGTGTGTGTGTGGGGGGGGGGGGGGTGGGTCATATTTGAACAGCGACGTCCAGTCTGCTTGCTCTACTTCTATGAGCTCCTCTAGTAGGATCCCCATGAGAGCATCTGGTATTGTCAGCCTGTCAAGACATCCCATAGTTATCATAGCACGCTGTGTCATCCGTCGCCAGGGGAGACGCTGGAGATGGGGTAAAGGGTGGGTGGGGGGGCGGGGTCATCTCTGTAGTCCACTTCAAACCCCCTGGTTAATTCATGAGACTGGCTAGCTTCCCCTCTCTCTCTCTTTCTCTGTGTGTGTGTGTGTGTGTGCGTGTGCGTGTGCGTGTGTGTGGACAGGCTCAAGTAACTGCATATGCAGGCCGGAGGTCTTAGATATGAAAATGGGCTTAGAGCAGTCCTTCTCTCATGATTGTTGCTACTATCACATCTCATCTTGAGTTATCGTTTTGTAATGGTATACTTCAAAGAAGTTGACTTGCATGTCTGTGTACACGACGTGTGTGTGTGTGTGTGTGTGTGTGTGTGTGTGTGTGTGTGTGTGTGTGCGCACACCCTCTTCTCCTTGGTGTTAATGTGAGGGGAGCCAGCACAGGGCTTTTAAACCCAGCACATTGATCCACCTCCACTTACCATGGGGAATCAATGATGCTCTGTGTGCCAGGGAGCAATTAGGGCTGTCTGATTAAAACAAGGTGCAGCGTGGGATAGGCCTGTCTATCTGTCTGTCTGTCTGTCTGTCTGTCTGTCTGTCTGTCTGTCTGTCTGTCTGTCTGTCTGTCTGTCTGTCTGTCTGTCTGTCTGTCTGTCTATTTCTGTCTTCCACTCTGCTTTCTCTCTCTCTCTCTCTCTCTCTCTCTCTCTCTCTCTCTCTCTCTCTCTCTCTCTCTCTCTCTCTCTCTCTCTCTCTCCCTCCCTCTCCTTCTCCCAAGCACAGAGCTTTAGGACAATGCTAATGTGTTAAATGTGGTTACCGAACCATACATTTAGATGCAATGCAAATACGTTTAACAGGAGAGGCTGGATGGGCAACCACCCCAAAGCTGACGATGCATTGGCCCTACAGCGTAACGCAGCGAACCCCACGGCCTGTAGGACAAAGCTCGGTGCATCGAACTTTGAATGATTCCACTCGCTAATGGTTGTAATTAAGGGATTGTATCTGCATGGATTCCTCTCACGATGTAGTGCTTTAATCAGCACTCTCGTTGGCAAACTGGTGAAATGTTCCAAGGACAGAACTTTAATTGTATAAAGCCACGTGGTTTGTCGAGCAAAGGATCACGTAACAATTATGGCTTTTCAATTAAGTGAATGTAAGAGCGGAAGAAACAGTGAGCTTTTTATGGTTTGTAAAACAATACAGCTATCCTACAACATTCTCTGTTGGAAAAACAATTGCATCTGAAACTATAATGATCTGTAGCCTATATTTTTATGTTATCACAATATTTGATTAGGCTAATTGTTTCACCTAACTATATTACCAACCTGTAAGGCTGGGGTTAAGAGTGAGCAGCGTTTGAGACCAATGTCTCGTTTTTAGGAGAGATTCGCAGATCGACAGAAGAAAAAATCCTGTCAGCACTTTAAATAAATAAATTACCTGCAGGCTAAATGCCCTTCTCGGCCGATGTCTATAACTGAGTCCTGCACTGTGCTGCCACCTAGTGGAGAATATGTTGGTGTTCATGCACTATGCACGTCTCGCAGCAGGTGCCGGTGGTAGGCTTCCCCCTCTATGAATTATATGCTGAAGAATCGAGTAATATAAGTCTAATACAGGACATTTTTCACTTGGAAATGAGGTTAATTGCCGGTATTATTGTATAGAACATTTTAAATAATATAATCTATACTTATTGTAAAGTATTTTTATACCAAATAACCGTATGATACATTTATTTCGTCGCTGTGGCCTCGTTATTTGAGTAAAGGCTATTCAGACCAAATACTGTGGCCCATACTACTGGATGGTGATCCTACTCTGCCTGATCTTGTAAGGGCCAAACCTAGGCATCCTATGGCTGTTGAAGTCTGAGCTGTTGTTCCGAGCACCCTGTGAGGGAAGGGTCAGAGTGAAAGCCGAGTCACTGAATGTGACTGTGATAAGTATCTGTGTACAGACCAGCTCTCTGTTTTACTTGTTATAATGAATGAACTTGTATTTTGATCATGGTCCAGAATCTCCATCTCTGAAAGAGGCTGGTCTCGTCAAGTAAAGAGTATTACTGCCATCTTCTGGTTATAATTATGAACTGCAGTCAAACATGTTAGTAAAGTGCAGAGGATTTAGTAGTTTGAGGCCCGACGTTAAAATGAACCTGACTTCAAATTATGAGTAAATACAAAAAATCGGGGAATAATAACTTGCATTTTATCTGAAAAATAAAAAGATTGCTCCATTTATGGTGAATACTTCTATTTCTAAATAACTGTTCATGCATGTTTTAGCCATTATGACGGATTGTTTCTATAATAAATTTGCTCTCACACTGATCGATAGCCGACTATTAACTTGGCTATGTCACAAAGTAAAGTTTCGCTACTAATCCAAAGGTCACCGACTACGATTAGTGATGTGGCCTGATTGTCCTGGCAACTGAACGAGATCTTGCGAGTTTAGTTCGTTAAGGGGTCGTTTAAGGACAGTCGTCTTTTGATCAGTTCCCAGCAAAAACAAAAGTGGAATTCGACTTCCATTTTCAACCAAAAGAGGAAATGGCTGGAGACGGAAAAACGGAAAGTTTGTGCTTTTACGTTAACGGGAAAAAGGTAAGAGGAAGTATGAATATTTGCTTATCAAAACATCATTGCATTGCAAGTCAATTGCATTCATGCAAAATTGATAAATATTCCATCCCTCTTGGTTTCGTAGTTAAACCAGATCGCTTAAGTAGCTAGTTGACCGGATAAATAACACAACATTGATTTAGAGCTGATATGTATTGCGGAGAATGACACGTGTGTCATTTAGTATTACAATTCTATTAATTGCCTATACTACACCGACATTTAATTTATGTTTTCACTGCTATACCAAAGTTGATTTCTAGATTTAGAAGTAATAGCACCCCAACTCAACATTCATTAGCGTTTGTTGGATTCCAGTTGTTTTGGAAATATGAGCTCACATCTTTGTTATTTAATAAAGAAACCACGTGTTACAGGTGACTGACAGCAATGCAGACCCAGAGACCATGCTGTTGTCTCATCTCCGAGAGAGACGTATCCTTTGGTCAACAAAAGGCTGGTCCCCAGCGAAAGTTATTTTTATAAACAAAAAATCTATATTTATTGACATTTTTATCTTTTACTGTGTTTTGGTCTAATTCAGTGAGCAGGTAAACAGGAAAGTAAGCTATTAATATTTAGTAAAGTTGCTATTATGTGCAATTCAATAATAGGCTAACTTAACCCTCGTTTTTAAGTAGAACTGGAGCAAGACATGCTTATGTTTTTTTTCTCTCTCTAATTCCACCTTTGGGATCTTATAAACCATGGGCAATTTATGACAAGTCCAACAGGTGGTTGCTGCAGAATGGTAAGGACCAAGAACGAGGCCAGACTCTAACCTATTCAGTCTAAAGGAATCCTAGTGTTTACTAGCCCTATAGGACCCAGAACGAGACTCTAACCTATTCAGTCTAAAGGAATCCTAGTGTTTACTAGCCCTATAGGACCCAGAACGAGACTCTAACCTATTCAGTCTAAAGTAATCCTAGTATTTAATAGCCTGAGGACCTAGAATGAAACTGTAACCAATGCAGTCTAAAGGAATCCTATTATTTACTATACCTAGGACCTGGACTAAGGCCAGGTGTAACCAATGCAATCTAAAGGAATATACAATCGACAGTAGAACATGCTTTTCTGAACTGCTCATACAGAATGAACAGGTATTAAGATATAGACTTATTGACAATAAACTGTGCAAACTTTTTTATTTTTACAGATTAAATGTAATAAATGATTTCCCCCATAGTATTTACTAGACCTAGGACCTAGAATGAGGCCAGACGGCACCAGTTCGAAACTAAAGAAATGTTCAACATTCAGTAGAATCCTGCGTTAGCGGTATCATCCCTGCAGCACAAAGCTACATCAAACACGTTTTCATTCGGCCTGTATTATCTTATGTTTAAACTAAAAGGGAGCTTTTCAACTGTAATGTTTCTTAATTCAAGAACACTTAAAATATATGGTCAAGTAAGCCTGTACACATCAGTTATTTTTATATTGCTGAACTTTTTGGGCAAACACGTGAAAAATAAGAAATACATCACAGCAAATGCTTTTATTTTTGATTGTTAAACCTTTCTAGTCCATA
>CM030191.1:12756394-12858894 GCA_017639675.1 Aplochiton taeniatus
TGCGTGTGCGTGTGTGTGTGTGTCTCCTCTCCAGGGGTGTGGGTGGGTGCAGGCTCCTCTGTCTCCAGGCTGAGGTCTCTGTTGGAGGGTCTAGTGGGCAGTCTGCCCCCGGAACACACGGAGGTCTACAGAGCTCTGCTCCAGCAGCTGGTTAACCTGGGAGGGCAGCAGATACGAAACGTGGCCGTGAGTCTTAAACAGGGGGGCCCAGGGTCTAGTTTACATTACGGGGACAAACAGGGCTTATTAGGACCACGTTTACACTACAGGGCCAAACAGGGCTAACTAGGACCACGTTTACACTACAGGGCCAAACAAGGCTAACTAGGACCACGTTTACACTACAGGGCCAAACAAGGCTAACTAGGACCACGTTTACACTACAGGGCCAAACTAGGCTAACTAGGACCACGTTTCCACTACAGGGCCAAACAGGGCTAACTAGGACCACGTTTACACTACAGGGCCAAACAAGGCTAACTAGGACCACGTTTCCACTACAGAGATAATTGTTACTCCCCGGGGTCTAGCTGTAGTTGAACAACTGGGCCTCATCACTGAAGGTCAACACAGAACACAAAACAGAACTTCTACCAAACCTCTCTGTGTGTCTTCCCGTCTGTTGGTGTTCTTGTAGACGATTGGAGGCAACATTGTGAGTGCCTTTCCAAACTCAGACCTGAATCCTGTGCTAGCAGCTGGGAACTGCAAACTAAGAGTCATCTCAAAGGGTGAGGGGAGCAGTGAGAATGGAAGTCCACATTCTTTCAAAGTCATTGTTTTGAACTTGTTTGCATAAAGGTTTGTATGAATGATGAAAACCATAATGTTGTTTGCAGAGGGAAAATGGGAGATTGTGTTGGATAAGGACTTCTTTGTTGGTTTTGGTAAAACAATCCTGAAACCAGAAGAAATTGTTCTTTCTGTGTTCATTCCTATCTCTAGAAAGGTAAGACATTACGTTAAAAGAAAAAGCTACAATTTAAAATAACACAATTACAAACGGATCCTGAATTATGCATAGATATACCATTCATATATTATTATTATTATTTTTCTATATCTTTATTGACTAAAGTGTCCTTGCTGTGAGATTTGGTAACAATGTCTGCCCTGTGAGTTTTTACTAAACATTAATGTAGGGTTCTCCAAAGTTCCCACACTCCCAAACCCACCCTAAATCAATGCGGGCGTTTATCTCCTGTGTCCTGCAGTGGGAGATTGTGAGGGCTTTCCGCCAGGCCCCTCGTAAGGAGAACGCCTTGGCGACGGTTACCACGGGGATGAGGGTGATGTTCTCGGAGGGTTCTCGAGTCGTCCGGGAGATCAGTATCTACTACGGAGGAGTGGCACCATGCACCGTCAGCGCCAACAAGACCTGTGCTGCCATCGTAGGACGGTCAGCATACACCACGCACACACGCACACACACACACACACACGCGCACACACACTTACCCTGTCCACGCCTATGTTGATGATGATGATGGTGAGTCCCTCCTGCCCTGCTCCACCCTGACCCAGGCGCTGGGACGAGGGGACCCTGTCTGAGGCCTACACCAGCCTGCTGGACGAGGTGTCTCTGCCCCCGTCGGCTCCTGGAGGGAAGGTGGAGTTCAGGAGGTCCCTCACTCTCAGCCTGCTGTTCAAATTCAACCTGCACGTGCTGCAGAGACTCAGAGAGATGGTACAACTCCTTCATCAGAATAAGAAGACCTTGGTTTTCTATAGAACTTTTCTTAACAGTGCTACAAAGGGTTTTAACAGCGACCAGGCAATTTCTTAAATAAAAGTAATAGAGTAAAATGACCCCAAAAAAGAAATACTGTAAGACCAAATGAATTCATCATTTCACAATTTTGGATTTGATAAATTGTGGCCCGTCACACCCCAACAATACAAGACCTTCCTCTTAGAGATGATCATTTAAAGGTGGGAACACGTGCTTATTAGTCCAGCAAATTCCTTTCCATAAGCCCAGGTGGGTAAGAACAAGCCTTGCGGTTGTTTGTGAACACATCCTGGTTCTGCTTCACAGAACGTGATCACAGAGGAGCTTCCTGAGGGCGTCCACAGTGCTGTCCGGCCTCTGCCCAGAAAACTGCAGCCCAGCATCCAGGACTTCCAGGTGGGACAGAGTCACTGTCCGTCAGCATTACTCAGCTATAGATTTAACGACATAACACTGTACTACTTCAAAACAACTGAACGCTGTACCTCTTCAAAACTACTTAAAGCTGTACTACTTCAAAACTACTTAACACTGCACTACTTCAAAACTACTTAACACTGCACTACTTCAAAACTACTTAAAGCTGTACTACTTCAAAACTACTTAACACTGCACTACTTCAAAACTACTTAAAGCTATAATACTTAAAAACGACTCAACGCTGTACTACTTCCAAAATATTGAACTTACTTACTCATCCCTCTTCTTCCTCTTCTTTGTGCTCCTCTCCACCTCTTTTTCCATACTCCTTCTCCCTCTACTCCTCCTCCTTCTCTTCTTCCCCTTTACTCCTCTTCGTCCTCCTCCTGTTCCTCGTCTTCTTCCTCCTCCTCCTCCTTTTCCTCCCTCTACTCCTCCTCCTCCTTCTCCTCTTCCCCTTTACTCCTCTTTGTCCTCCTCCTCCTCCTGCTCCTCCCCTTCTCCTCCTTCTCTTCTTCCCCTTTACTCCTCTTCCTCCTCCTCCTCCTCCTGTTCCTCCTCCTCCTCTTCCTCCTCCTCCTCAGGGTGTGTTGGAGGGTCAGGGCGGTGTGGACCCAGTGGGCCGTCCCATGATGCATCGCTCTGCCCTCAGCCAGGCCACGGGGGAGGCGGTGTACTGTGACGACGTCCCAAAGACAGAGGGGGAGCTGTTTCTGGTGCTGGTGACCAGCACACGGCCACACGCTAAGATCATGTAAGACTAGCTCACACACTAAGATCATGTAAGACTAGCTCACACACTAAGATCCTGTAAGACTAGCTCACACGCTAAGATCATGTAAGACTAGCTCACACACTAAGATCATGTAAGACTAGCTCACACGCTAAGATCATGTAAGACTAGCTCACACGCTAAGATCATGTAAGACTAGCTCACACGCTAAGATCCTGTAAGACTAGCTCACACACTAAGATCCTGTAAGACTAGCTCACATGCTAAGATAATGTTCGACTAGTCCACACACTAAGATCATGTAAGACTAGCTCACACACTAAGATCATGTCAGACTAGCTCACACGCTAAGATAATGTTAGACTAGTCCACACGCTAAGATCATTTAAGACTAGTCCACACACTAAGATCATGTAAGACTAGCTCACACACTAAGATCATGTAAGACTACCTCACACACTAAGATCATGTAAGACTAGCTTACACGCTAAGATAATGTTAGACTAGTCCACACGCTAAGATCATGTCAGAATAGCTCACACAGTAAACATAGTTTCCAAACATTGTTTGACATCAAATATCTTTAGACATACTTCTGTTGGAAGGAAACAGAATATGTAAAAGTGGAAGTTAAAACAAGTTAAGTTTACTTTTAATGAGATAAAAATTATCTTGAGACTTGTATTTTTGTATTTTTCGCCATGGGCAACACCAGTTTGAGTTAACTGACCCACACGCTCACGTGCTCATGTGCTCATGCGTATCAAAGTATATCAAGTATATTCTTCTTTTTTTACTAATTAATATATATTTCCTTTTTTAACCATTTTGAAGTTTGTCCTACAAGGCGCCTGTGAGAAAAGCCTAGGCCCATTGTGTAGACAGCATGACACTCTTCTAGCCTGTATATCTCTATGTGCTCAATGTAAAGTAGACGGTCCCATGAGATTGTACTTTGAGCCTTTACGGTTGTTTGTCTGTCAGGTAATAAAGTTCACATGATGCAAATCTTTGCCAGATCACAAGACATCTTTCCCCAGCATAAATCATTGTGACGTCCATTTCGGTCTCGTTTCCCTGCATCAAACAAAGTGAATGTTTTCCTTTTTCCTACCAAGAGAGATTCTAACTGCCGTTTGCGGGAAGAAATCAAATCGATTTGATTAAAGCCTGGTTGTGTTTTCAGCTAGCAAACATTTCAACTAGACCTTGCTATTAATACTGCGTACAGTGTGTGTACAGTATGCATACTTGAACTCAATTATTAACTTTGTATTTGTGATCTATATCTTTGTGTATCTGTCTATAACCTTCCTATATTATATACTTGCATGTAGACTGGAACTCAATGCTATACTTTGTGTTTGTGATCTATATCTCTATGTATCTGTCTAAAACCTTCCTATATTGTCTATGTGCGTGTAGACTGGAAATCAAGGCTCTAATCTGTAAGGGTTTCTACAAACCCCGTTAGAGACCTGGACACCAGTGAGGCCCTTAGGCTCCAGGGAGTGCTGGACGTCATCACACACAGTGATATCCCTGGGAGGAAGGTCCGCACCTGGTCCGGCTACCACGAGGAACTACTGGCCGAAAAGGAGGTGTGTGTGTGTGTGTGTGTGCGTGTGTGATGATATTGTATCACACGTCAACTCAAATTCTAAATGTTCATAACACGGAACTGAAACAAAACTGAACTGGTTTATTATTAGTAGTAGTAGTAATTATAATAACAGCCTTTATTTAGGAGGGAAGATCAATTTGAGACTTCTCTTTTTTCAACTACGTTCACGTCATTGTTGGCCAGTCAATCACCAGCTGGTTCAGCGATTGGTTGAGCTGTCCTTCACTTCAGTTGGCCGTGTTACTGTGTTAGCGTGTGTAGATGAACACGCGTGTTGTATGTTCTGTCCCTCCAGGTGTCGTGTGTGGGCCAGCTACTGTGTGCCGTGGTCGCTGACACCAAGACACACGCCAAGCTAGGGGCGGCAGCCGTGAAGGTTTATTATGAAGACCTACCGGACCCAGTCTACACCGTGGAGGTCTGTAGTCAACACATATTAATACATTCATTCATAAAGTCAATAGAATATAAGTCTGTGGAGACCTTTATCGTAATCAGCACATATTAATACATTAAATCATAAAGTTAATATTAGTCTGTAGAGACCTTTATTATAATCAATAAATATCAATACATTCATTCATAAAGTTAATATTAGTCTGTAGAGACCTTTATTATAATCAATAAATATCAATAGATTCATTCATAAAGTCAATATAATATAGGTTTGTAGAGACCTTTATCATAATCAACACATATTAATACATTCATTCATAAAGTTAATATAAGTCTGTGGAGACCTTTATCATAATCAACACATATTAATACATTCAATCATAAAGTTAATATAAGTCAATGGAGACCTTTATCATAATCAATACATATTAATACATTCATTCATAAAGTTAATATAAGTCTGTGGAGACCTTTATCATAATGAACACCAATTAATACATTCATTCATAAAGTTAATATTAGTCTGTAGAGACCTTTATTATAATCAATAAATATCAATACATTCATTCATAAAGTCAATATAATATAGGTTTGTAGAGACCTTTATCATAATCAACACATATTAATACATTAGATCATAAAGTTTATATGAGTCTGTGGAGACCTTCATCATAATCAATACATATCAATACATTCATTCATAAAGTTAATATAATACAGATCTGTAGAGGCCTCAATCATAATCAACACATACATTCATTCATGTCTATGGAAAACGTCATTATACGTCATACGTCATTATAATCATTAAACAAAAAGGGCATGACCTTCAAACACACTCAAATATGTAATCACACTGTTAAACACCAGGACATTATTCATAATTATGCTATTGTATTTACCACTGATCTCTAATGAACCTCTGTGTAACGTATATACACCAAGTATCTCATAGATCTTTGATGATAGTGCATATGGATTATAGCAAACATGATATATTTTTAGGTGACCATCTCTCCTTTCACCCTGTCTTTGTGTCTGTTTGATAGGAGGCCATTGAGAAGAACTCTTATTTTGAGCCTCGCCGAGTGATCGAACAGGGCAACGTGACCAAGGCCTTTGATGCTGTCGATCAAATTTATGAAGGTTTGGCCATTTTTCTTTCTGGGAGCATCTTAAAAAGACACAGCTGATGTTTTTCCATCGTCTGAGAGAGGATATCTGTGCAGTAATAACTCAACCCCAGGACCCTCTTTCACCCACCAGTACCTAGTGACCTGGGAAATGAGACCCTTAGCCCGGCTAGCTAGCTTCACAGCACTGTTGCCTAGCGACACCGACAGCTCTGATTACAGAATGTTGATATCTCCAGAGGAGTGATTTGGAATGGTGTCAAATGGCAGTTTGAAAGCTGTGTCATTTTCCTCAAAACCAATGATTTGATGCGTGGAGAGTTGGTTGCTTTTAGCCGTAGTGGAGAGAAGCAAAACGAGTGTTCTTTAACAATCGTTTGTGTTTTTGTGGCGTGAAAGGTGAGATGCGTCTGAGCGGGCAGGAACACTTCTATATGGAGACTCAGAGCATGCTGGTGGTGCCGTCAGGAGAGGAGAAGGAGATGACAGTGTACGTGGCCTGCCAGCATCCAGCGTGCACCCAGGTAAACTACCTGTCATTTACATTTGGAGGTGAACAACATTTAGAGGTTGATATCCTAACTCTAACTTAAGTCTTCATTTGATTATTGATTATGAAGTTGTTAGGCGTTACATTTCATAGGAATTATTTTTTTGTGCAAAAGAGTTCTTTTTGAATGAAGAATAAATCAAATGTATATATTGGAATGTATCATCTGTAAGCACTTATTTGTACAAAATAAATACTTGTGTATGAGTGTTTCTTTAACCCTCTCTGCTGTTTTCATTGACCTGGTTTTTAATGAAGGGAGATGTTCTTGTCCTCTTGGACGGTTTTGTTTTTAGGAGGCAGTTGCCGAGACTCTGGACATCCCTTCCAACAGGGTCTCCTGCATCGTCAAAAGGATCGGGGGAGCCTTCGGAGGAAAGCTCACCAAAACCACAGTCCTGGCCTGCATCACGGCCGTGGCTGCATGGAAGTGTGTTCACTATAACCCTGGTCACCATGCAGTATACTGTACTACTCTACTATACTGTAATACTGTACTGCATGGAAGTGTTTTCACTATAACCCTGGTCACCATGCAGTATACTGTACTACTCTACTATACTGTAATACTGTACTGCATGGAAGTGTGTTCACTATAACCCTGGTCACCATGCAGTATACTGTACTACTCTACTATACTGTAATACTGTACTGCATGGAAGTGTGTTCACTATAACCCTGGTCACCATGCAGTATACTGTACTACTCTACTATACTGTAATACTGTACTGCATGGAAGTGTGTTCACTATAACCCTGGTCACCATGCAGTATACTGTACTACTCTACTATACTGTAATACTGTACTGCATGGAAGTGTGTTCACTATAACCCTGGTCACCATGCAGTATACTGTACTACTCTACTATACTGTAATACTGTACTGCATGGAAGTGTGTTCACTATAACCCTGGTCACCATGCAGTATACTGTACTACTCTACTATACTGTAATACTGTACTGCATGGAAGTGTGTTCACTATAACCCTGGTCACCATGCAGTATACTGTACTACTCTACTATACTGTAATACTGTACTGCATGGAAGTGTGTTCACTATAACCCTGGTCACCATGCAGTATACTGTACTACTCTACTATACTGTAATACTGTACTGCATGGAAGTGTGTTCACTATAACCCTGGTCACCATGCAGTATACTGTACTACTCTACTATACTGTAATACTGTACTGCATGGAAGTGTGTTCACTATAACCCTGGTCACCATGCAATATACTGTACTACTCTACTATACTGTAATACTGTACTGCATGGAAGTGTGTTCACTATAACCCTGGTCACCATGCAGTATACTGTACTACTCTACTATACTGTAATACTGTACTGCATGGAAGTGTGTTCACTATAACCCTGGTCACCATGCAGTATACTGTACTACTCTACTATACTGTAATACTGTACTGCATGGAAGTGTGTTCACCATAACCCTGGTCACCATGCAGTATACTGTACTACTCTACTATGCCATACTACTCTACTCTACTGTAATACTGTACTACTCTACTGTAATACTATACTACTCTCCTCTACTGTAATAATGTACTACTCTACTCTACTACTCTACTGTAATACTATACTACTCTACTGTAATACTATACTACTCTACTGTAATACTATACTACTCTACTGTAATACTGTACTACTCTCCTCTACTGTAATACTGTACTACTCTCCTCTACTGTAATACTCTAATACTCTACTATACTGTAATACTGTACTACTCTCCTCTACTGTAATACTCTACTACTCTCCTCTACTGTAATACTGTACTACTCTCCTCTACTGTAATACTCTACTACTCTACTCTACTGTAATACTCTACTACTCTACTCTACTGTAATACTGCACTACTCTCCTCTACTGTAATACTCTACTACGCTACTCTACTATAATACTCTACTACTTTACTCTACTGTAATACTGCACTACTCTACTCTACTGTAATACTGCACTACTCTCCTCTACTGTAATACTCTACTACTCTCCTCTACTGTAATACTGCACTACTCTACTCTACTGTAATACTGCACTACTCTCCTCTATGTAAACCTCAATAGAACGTCCTGTCCCGTCCGATGTGTTCTGGAGAGGGGAGAGGACATGCTGATCTCAGGGGGTAGACACCCTGTTCTGGGCACATACAAGGTACTGCACTGCAACGAAAATACTATGAAATAAAATACCTTGTTTGTGGTTTCTACTAAGTAGAGTTGTGACTTATGAGAGGACAGTTGCTTTATCTTATTGTTATCCCTGTTCTGGGCACATACAAGGTACTGCACCACAACTAAAATACCCTTCGAACACATGATGTCCGGTTATGTTGTATTATACAATATCCTATAATCCGTTACATGAAATTTTTGATACAATAAGATATGATACGATATTGCATTAAAGCTAAAATACTCTCTCGATTCTGTTCTGTTCTGTTTGGTTAGTTTCTGTTTACCAGACCTTTTTTTGCACTTTAATTATGAATAAGGATTTGTCAGTGGTATGGTGTTGTATTCTGTTTTAGAATAAGTTTAGAATTGTTCTAGCCGGCGATAAATGGACAGTCTGTAGATTTGAATCTGCTCAGGTTTCAGGTCGGCTGTGATGGGAGGACATTTTCTTTATAGATGTTTCAAGTTTTAGTTAAAGATATTTTTTTGTATTTGTTTCTCTAAAGTTATTAATGTTTCAGGTTGGCTGTGTGACTGTTGAGATGGCTGTTGTTATTCTACCTTGGTTTGTACTCTGGATTTAAGTAGAGTTGTGACTTATGGGAAGACAGTTGCTTTGTTCTATCCTGGTTTCTATTCTGGTTTCAGGTGGGCTTTATGGCTGATGGAAAGATAGTTGCTGCTGACATTCGTTACTATGCCAACGCTGGAAACACCTCAGATGAGTCTGTCGGGGTGAGTCTGATACCTTTATACCTTCTGCCTCATTTGTACCTGTTATTTATATATATATATATATATATATATATATATATATATATATATATATATATATATATATATATATATATAAATACACACACAGTATATTCATTCGAAGCATTCAAATCTATCCCAATCTATGCCTTAAGATCATAGAGAAGTTCCTTCTTCACATGGACAATGCTTACAACATTCCCAACCTGCGTGGGCATTCTTCCGCCTGTCGCACCAACATGCCCTCCAACACGGCCTTCCGGGGGGCCGGGGTACCCCAGTGCATGATGGTCGTAGAGAACATGATCAACGACGTGGCCATGAAGCTAGGAAGGACCGCAGAGGAGGTGTGTGGAGCGACCATAACAAATCAGACCACACACACACACACACACACACACACACATACACTGTAGAGGAGATGAGGTGAGCATCCCTAAAAATAATCACTCTCAGACACACATAAACACACACACTTTTTCAAAGTTTAGTACCACAGAGTAGGTGTGTGTAGCAACAGGCACCCTGTGAAAGCAGATTGAAGAGGGACCGAACCCCTGAGTAAAACAGGACCAAAACATTACGTTGGGTTTCATTTCAACCAAGTGACTTGTTTTTGTCTTTGGATTTGATGGGAGGTTTTCGGCGATCAGAATCATTGAATCAAATAAAACGCACTAGACCAAATTGATAGAGCATGAAATGTACTTTTTTTTGGTATGATTAAATGTATGATTTTTAATGAGTTTGTCAGATTTTAAAAAGTTGATCAAATGTCCTGTTTCGTTGCTGTCTCTCGTTTCCGGACAGATCCGTGAGGTCAACATGTACCGAGGCCCGTCCCAGACCCACTTCAAGTACGAGTTTGACCCGGAGAACCTTCACCGATGCTGGGACCTGTGCAAAGCCAAGTCGGACTACGCTAACAGACGCAGCGCCATCGCCCAGTTCAACCAGACCAACCGCTGGAAGAAGAGGGGCCTGTCAATCATCCCTATTAAATATGGCATCGGCTTTGCAGAAGGCTTCCTTAACCAGGTCCGAGTTAATAACTGACTCATAACATCGCTTTGGGTGTTAGGCTCCTGAGAGGAACTAAGTCATTTATTCATTATTATTATTTATAGCGCAACCAGGTCAGTTAGCAGGAGTTAATAGCTGACTCATAACATCGTTTTGGGTGTTAGTCTCCTGAGACTGATTGTATTAATTGTATTAATTTATTCAGTAGAGAAAAACAATGGTTGACAAAGAAGTGTTGAATTTTTCTAAGAAGGATGTTGATGTCTTAGAATCTTAGATAATGACCAGATTTGATTTGCAAAACAGCAGACATCCCACTATAATACTACAGTGTAAAAAAACACATAATAATTATCATCATTATTATTCATAAGGATTACAATAATTCGACTGTTTGTGATACTGATATATATATATGTGTGTGTGTGTGTGTGTGTGTGTGTGTGTGTGTGTGTGTGTGTGTGTGTGTGTGTGTGTGTGTGTGTGCGCGCGTTTGTTTGTGTCAGGCTGCGGCTCTGGTCCACATCTACAAAGACGGTTCTGTCCTGGTGAACCATGGAGGCATTGAGATGGGACAGGGGATACACACCAAAATACAGCAGGTACTGTTTAGTGATACACACCAAAATACAGCAGGTACTATTTAGAGATACACACCAAAATACAGCAGGTACTGTTTAGAGATACACACCAAAATACAGCAGGTACTATTTAGAGATACACACCAAAATACAGCAGGTACTGTTTAGTGGTACACACCAAAAGACAGCAGGTACTGTTTAGTGATACACACCAAAATACAGCAGGTACTGTTTTAGAGATACACACCAAAATACAGCAGGTACTGTTTAGAGATACACACCAAAATACAGCAGGTACTGTTTAGGGATACACACCAAAATACAGCAGGTACTGTTTTAGAGATGTACACCAAAATACAGCAGGTACTGTTTTAGAGATACACACCAAAATACAGCAGGTACTGTTTAGTGATACACACCAAAATACAGCAGGTACTGTTTAGTGATACACACCAAAATACAGCAGGTACTATTTAGAGATACACACCAAAATACAGCAGGTACTGTTTAGTGATACACACCAAAATACAGCAGGTACTGTTTAGAGATACACACCAAAATACAGCAGGTACTGTTTAGAGATACACACCAAAATACAGCAGGTACTGTTTAGTGATACACACCAAAATACAGCAGGTACTGTTTAGAGATACACACCAAAATACAGCAGGTACTGTTTAGAGATACACACCAAAATACAGCAGGTACTGTTTAGTGATACACACCAAAATACAGCAGGTACTGTTTAGAGATACACACCAAAATACAGCAGGTACTGTTTAGTGATACACACCAAAATACAGAAGGTACTGTTTAGTGATACACACCAAAATACAGCAGGTACTGTTTAGAGATACACACCAAAATACAGCAGGTACTGTTTAGTGATACACACCAAAATACAGCAGGTACTGTTTAGTGATACACACCAAAATACAGCAGGTACTGTTTAGAGATACACACCAAAATACAGCAGGTACTGTTTAGAGATACACACCAAAATACAGTAGGTACTGTTAAGAGATACACACCAAAATACAGCAGGTACTGTTTAGAGATACACACCAAAATACAGCAGGTACTGTTTAGAGATACACACCAAAATACAGCAGGTACTGTTTAGAGATACACACCAAAATACAGCAGGTACTGTTTAGTGATACACACCAAAATACAGCAGGTACTGTTTAGGGATACACACCAAAATACAGCAGGTACTGTTTAGAGATACACACCAAAATACAGCAGGTACTGTTTAGTGATACACACCAAAATACAGCAGGTACTGTTTAGGGATACACACCAAAATACAGCAGGTACTGTTTAGTGATACACACCAAAATACAGCAGGTACTGTTTAGTGGGCCGCCATTTAAACTTTTCTCTCTCACCCGTATCACTAATCTGCTTTTCTCTCCATCTCTCCCTCCTCTCTCCCTCTCCTGTCTCCCTCTCCTTCCCCCTCTAGGTGGCTAGCAGAGAGCTCCACATCCCGTCCTCTCTGATCCACTTGACAGAGACCAGCACCACCACGGTGCCAAACACCAGTCCCACCGCCGCTTCCTTTGGGACCGACGCCAACGGCATGGCCGTCAAGGTACGTCCGGCAGAGGAACCCAACAGGACTTCAGTGGTGTGACAGTGATGGTGTGGCGCCCCTTAGAGGTAGCAGGGGGGGGGGGTTAATTCCTCTGAAGTGAAACATTTTGACACATTCTTTGATCTACTGTGTTTGAGTATATAATGTTTCTGCTTTCAGGGAGTAGTGCTTAATGTGTTGCCACAAACACTAGTTATTTCTTATCTCAAAGTATAAACGTTATCTATGGTTTTGTTAGTTTGTAGAAGGAAGTTGTCCGTGTTGTCAACAGGATGTTTATCTTTCATTTCTCCAGGATGCATGCCAGACTCTATACCAACGACTGGAACCAATAAGAAAACAGCAACCTGATGCATCATGGGAAACCTGGGTATGGCACTTTGATTACTGTTGAAACAAAACAAAAGCCTTAGCACATGGCAATGTAATTTACCGTGTTCTTGTTTTCTATTTGGTGTAGATCAAGACAGCCTACTTTCAGAAGATTAGTCTGTCAGCCACTGGATACCACAGGTGAAGAGATGTTTCATTTCATCAACGTCTTTATAGATCCTGTCAATTGGCGTACTTGCGCTACTACTTTAATTAATATACAAAATTCCGACTTCAGATTAAACAAGCTGCAGCAAAATCATATTAATGTGTTTTTCTAATCTGTATTTATGAAGGTTGCATTGTGTATTGAACAGGGCCTGATGACTAAAGTACTAGTGTCTAAGCAGGACAATGTGTGTGTGTTGAAGAGGGCCAGACAGCTATATGAACTGTCAGGATAATGTATCAGTGTCTAAGCAGGACAATGTGTGTGTGTGTGTTGCAGTGGGGCAGACAGCTATATGAACTGTCAGGATAATGTATCAGTGTCTAAGCAGGACAATGTGTGTGTGTGTGTGTTGAAGAGGGGCAGACAGCTATATGAACTGTCAGGATAATGTATCAGTGTCTAAGCAGGACAATGTGTGTGTGTTGAAGAGGGGCAGACAGCTATATGAACTGTCAGGATAATGTATCAGTGTCTAAGCAGGACAATGTGTGTGTGTGTGTTGAAGAGGGGCAGACAGCTATATGAACTGTCAGGATAATGTATCAGTGTCTAAGCAGGACAATGTGTGTGTGTTGAAGAGGGGCAGACAGCTATATGAACTGTCAGGATAATGTATCAGTGTCTAAGCAGGACAATGTGTGTGTGTGTGTTGAAGAGGGGCAGACAGCTATATGAACTGTCAGGATAATGTATCAGTGTCTAAGCAGGACAATGTGTGTGTGTTGAAGAGGGGCAGACAGCTATATGAACTGGGAGTCCCAGGAAGGCCAGCCGTATGCTTACTACACTTATGGAGCCTGTTCCAGTGAGGTGGAGCTGGACTGTCTCACTGGAGACTACAGGGTACTGGACCGATATTAGCTATGGGCTTGGTTTTGCTATATTTCAATATCTGAAGTATAGCAGTGACATGGCTTTTCTTTTTTAATATATTTTAGTAACACTGTTAGACACCATAACACTATTCATAATTATCGTACTGAAGAATCTGTGATCCCCCACAAAAATTGGGTTTTGAGTCTTTTTGAGACTAGCCTGATATCGTGATAGTGTTTCATGATTTTGCTTTGAGTAAAAACATTACAGGAATACACTACAGGAAATGTGTTTGTGGCTGTTTTTGTAAAAGTATTGAGTTGTTTTGTTTCCCTGTGTGTTTTGCCAATCCTTCACTAGACTGTGAGGACGGACATTGTGATGGACATCGGTCACAGCATCAACCCCTCAGTGGACATCGGGCAGGTCAGACTTCAGCTACACACTGGGCTTTGAGTGGATCTCATTCAGCCAAGCAAAGCTCAGAGGATGGTTGGTCAATAATGATTTGTGTGTGTGTGTGTGTCTGTGTGTGTGTGTGTGTGTGTGTGTGTGTATCCCAGATCGAGGGAGCCTTCATCCAGGGTCTGGGTCTTTACACCCTGGAGGAGCTGAAGTTTTCCCCCAGCGGGATGCTCTATACCCGGGGTCCGTCCCAGTACAAGATCCCTGCCGTCTGCGACATCCCCTTACAGTTCAATGTTTACCTGCTGCCGGGCTCTGACAACCCCCACGCCATCTACTCCTCCAAGGTGAGGGGGCTATGGACACATCTCCGTCTGGTTACCAGAGTACCAGACAAAAACAAACTGTTAGCCTTACTTTAAGTAACAAATCCAATATATGAAAATAATATAAAATATCCTTTTATTTTTAATTCAATTCCAATTAGATAGAATTATTAGAAAACACTGTATTACCCCATCATTTTATAAAATACAGAAAAATACAATCTAATCAAGACACACTTTAGTGGACATTGCAGTCCATATGAAACCCTGTGGTTTGGCGCCCCCTACAGGGCATTGGTGAGCCTGCCCTCTTCCTCGGCAGCGCTGTCTTCTTTGCCATCAAAGACGCGGTGGCGGCGGCGCGTGCCGAGTCGGGATTGGTCGGTCCTTTCTCTCTTTCCAGCCCTGCTACTCCAGAGAAGGCCTGTCTGGCCTGCGTCACGCCCTTCACCAAAATGGTAACCCTCCAACAGGATGGGCGGATACTAAACTATACTATACTCTACTCTCTCTATATGTATATAGCCTTGATTCGTTTAACATTAACAAGGTTAATTTTGCGCAAGGTAAGATTAATCAAAGCCAAATTTGTAGACCTCTAATCAAGCACTTTTAATATATTTTTCATATAGAATTTAGGTTTATTTTCCTGAATGAATTTTCTCTTTCTTTGTTTTAGGTTCCGGTCAGCAAACCTGGATCTTTCAGTCCATGGTCTTTGAATATCTGATTGTTTTTTTTTTCTTCTAAACTGTGTTAGCCCAAGGCGCTTAGCGGGTGTTCGTTTCAGACCCTGCTTGGGCATATAATGGAAGATAATAATAGACCTCCGTAGGCAAGCTTCTGATTTTCAAACGATATTTTTTCGAGGGTTCCACTTGATCCACGGCACACAGAGACAGGAGAACAAACTTTGTGCAGAGCGAAGCCACCGTATCCTCATCACCCCGAGATATTAGACTACTGGGACCAGGTTCTGTCAGGTCCATTGCCCTCCTCTCTCCCTAACTTTCCCCTGTCCTCTGTCTTCCTCACTTTCCTCTGTCCTCTGTCTTCCTCACTTTCCTCTGTCCTCTGTCTTCCTCAATTTCCTCTCCTCCATTGCCCTCCTCTCTCCCTAACTTTCCTCGGTCCTCTGTCTTCCTAACTTTCCTCTGTCCTCTGTCTTCCTCACTTTCCCCTGTGCTCTGTCTTCCTCACTTTCCTCTGTCCTCTGTCTCCCTAACTTTCCCCTGTCCTCTGTCTTCCTCACTTTCCCCTGTCCTCTGTCTTCCTCACTTTCCCCTGTCCTCTGTCTTCCTCACTTTCCCCTGTCCTCTGTCTTCCTCACTTTCCTCTGTCCTCTGTCTTCCTCACTTTCCTCTGTCCTCTGTCTTCCTCACTTTCCTCTCCTCCATTGCCCTCCTCTCTCCCTAACTTTCCCCTGTCCCCTCTCGTCCCTCTCCTCCATTCTTCCCTCTCTCTACCCTCCATCCCCTACTTCCTGCTTCCATGGACCAGAGTAAATAGAAAATGGGAGCAGTTAGAACTGAGGCCTCCAGCCTTCCACTAGGGTTCCACCTGCTGTACTGAAGACCACCCAGACCACTTTTATGATAAATCATTCATACACTCTATTGCGGCACATTGTTGATTTTTTATTTTATTCTGTCCGAATAAAAGATTGGATAATATTTGTATTCAAGTCTGCCTTTGTTTACAATTTAAGACCAGCACTAAAGTGAGACCCTTATAAGAACGTTGCATATTGGAGCCTGAGCTCTGCAATATCCTGGACTGCCACCCAGTGGACAAAAGACAGTACTACCAGTTCACCTTGCGGACTCCTGTCAGTGAAGTCGAACGTCTGGGAGGCCACAGTCACAAGATGGAAGTATCATAAAAAGCTATGACGGCTATCGTTTCCATCCGAACACCAAGGTTGATATTTTCGTGGTTGTGGCAGTTCCTTCCTTAGTCATTATGGATGCTGTAAGTGTGACTGGCATCTCAGCCCAGAAGTGCTACAAAGTGGGTTCATGAGTTAATGTAAGAGTTACCTGGAAAGAAATTCATTGAGTTATGGGTTCAAAGGATGCTTCCTACTGAAATATTTGCATGTAAATGAATGTGTAAATGTACTGGGCGATAAGATTGATTCAGTAATGTAGATAAATAAGTAAGGGACTCAAACAGATGAGAGAGGAGCTCTCAGGTAGCTCATTTGGTTATAGTAGTGGCCTTGTTAAGTTGTGGGTTCAAATCATCCATCTGGTTTACTAGTACAAATGTTTTTGTGTCAGGGTGTGAATATCCTGAAGGAACAGCCTTCACCAGGACAGCTATCCAGTAGGTAAATCTACTAATGCTGGAACCACCTGAAAAACCCATTCATTGATTTGTGGGTTGAAATCCAGCTTCTTATTGCAAGGTTTATTTGTTAAATGTTAAGATGACAAAAAATTCAGATCGGAGAAGAGCAGGCATATAGCTCGACAAGTTAAAACGGTAACAGTGTCTAGTTAATAGCATAAAGTGACATCTTGTGTTTAAATATTGATGTCCATAAGTCCAGCCTGTCATTGACGATGTAATTGCATAAAGTGACATCTTGTGTTTAAATATTGATGTCCATAAGTCCAGCCTGTCATTGACGATGTAATTGCATAAAGTGACATCTTGTGTTTAAATATTGATGTCCATAAGTCCAGCCTGTCATTGACGATGTAATTGCATAAAGTGACATCTTGTGTTTAAATATTGATGTCCATAAGTCCAGCCTGTCATTGACGATGTAATAGCATAAAGTGACATCTTGTGTTTAAATATTGATGTCCATAAGTCCAGCCTGTCATTGACGATGTAATTGCATAAAGTGACATCTTGTGTTTAAATATTGATGTCCATAAGTCCAGCCTGTCATTGACGATGTAATTGCATGAAGTGACATCTTGTTGTCGAGTCCAGCATCGGTTTTAATGTTATGAGGTGTACTTCAGAAACTGCATTAAAAGAGCCCCCAGGTAGCTCAACTGGTCAATGCTGCTGTCACCTGACAAGCATGTTGAAGAGTCCTGGGTTCAAATCCAGCTTAGAAGATTCTTGGTTTGTAAATTAAACTGTTAAGTGTTTGTTTCAATGTTTATATAAGACAAACGAAAAAGTGCATTTGCAGCTCTTGGGTAGCTCAATTGGTTGCTACCAGACATCGAATTCAAAGGGTTCTGGGTTCGAATGCAGACCTTGTCTTGGGTTGTCATTATGATTGTTTATCTTGGTTTCAATGTTTAAATAAGACAAACGAAAAAGGGTGTATGGAGTTCTTGGGTAGCTCAGTGGGTTACGGCCAGACATCGAACTCAAAGGGTTGTGTGTTCAAATACAGGGCTTGTCTTGGTTTCACATTATGACCGTTTGTCTTTGTTTCAGTGTTTAAATAAGACAAACGAAAAAGTGCATATTGAGCTCTTGGGTAGCTCAGTGGGTTACGGCCAGACATCGAACTCACAGGGTTGTGGGTTCAAATGCGGGGTTTGTCTTGGTTTCTCATTATGACCGTTTGTCTGTCTTTTCAATGTTTAAATGAGACAAACGAAAAGGTGTGATAAGAGCTCTCGGGTAGCTCAGTGGGTTCATGCCAGGTTCACCCTCTGGCAACACTTGCTGCAATGTGAAGTCATTGCAGTGCAGGTTCGAATCCTGCAGGGAGCAGTTCACGCTGTTCGATGGGTTAATGCTGGGTTCACCCTCTGGCAACACTTGCTGCAATGTGAAGTCATTGCAGTGCAGGTTCGAATCCTGCAGGGAGCAGTTCACGCTGTTCGGTGGGTTAATGCTGGGTTCACCCTCTGGCAACACTTGCTGCAATGTGAAGTCATTGCAGTGCAGGTTCGAATCCTGCAGGGAGCAGTTCACGCTGTTCAATGGGTTAACTAACATTCCTCCCAAGCAGAAGCTGGTTCCAGAGGGCTTCAGGAAGGACCTCATCGCTGGATGACAAGGTTAGTGGGGATGTCCTGGCTGGGTGACAGGGGCCCAGCAAGGACATGGATGGGGGGGTGGAGGGGTAACAGGGGGCTGCTGGCCCCCTGTGAGGGGGGAGAGGGGGCAAGTGGGAGTCTTCTAAGTGCTGGGTATGGGTTGAGAAGGAAGTAAAACATACAGGTAATTAAGCACCTTTTAATTACTTTGTTTTCACTCCACTCCACACCCAGCACTTAGAAGACTCCCACTTGCCCCCTCTCCTCCCTCACAGGGGGCCAGCAGCCCCCTGTTACCCCTCCACCCCCCATCCATGTCCTTGCTGGGCCCCTGTCACCCAGCCAGGACATCCCCACTAACCTTGTCATCCAGCGATGAGGTCCTTCCTGAAGCCCTCCTTCCTGAACCAGCTTCTGCTTGGGAGGAATGTTAGTTATGCCATTGAACAGCGTGAACTGTTCCCTGCAGGATTCGAACCTGCACTGCAATGACTTCACATTGCAGCAAGTGTTGCCGGAGGGTGAACCCAGCATTAACCCACCGAACAGCGTGAACTGCTCCCTGCAGGATTCGAACCTGCACTGCAATGACTTCACATTGCAGCAAGTGTTGCCAGAGGGTGAACCCAGCATTAACCCACCGAACAGCGTGAACTGCTCCCTGCAGGATTCGAACCTGCACTGCAATGACTTCACATTGCAGCAAGTGTTGCCAGAGGGTGAACTTGGCATGAACCCACTGAGCCACCCGAGAGCTCTTCTCACACCTTTTCGTTTGTCTTATTTAACCATTGAAAAGACAGACAAACGGTCATAAAGACAAACCCCGCATTTGAACCCACAACCCTGTGAGTTCGATGTCTGGCCATAACCCACTGAGCTACACAAGAGCTCCATATGCGCTTTCTCGTTTGTCTTATTTAAACACTGAAACAAAGACAAACGGTCATAATGTGAAACCAAGACAAGCCCTGTATTTGAACCCACAACCCTTTGAGTTCGATGTCTGGCCGTAACCCACTGAGCTACCCAAGAACTCCATACACCCTTTTTCGTTTGTCTTATTTAAACATCGAAACAAAGATAAACAATCATAATGACAACTCAAGACAGGGTCACAACACCGAATATTATTATTAATTATTCGAACCCACAACCCTTTGACTTTATTGTTGGATATATGGACCATTAGCCAAGTGAGCTACTTGCTGGCTCCTGTAACATGGGATCTTCAACTATTAAACTCTTAATAAGAACAGGTAAAGGGGAAAGGGGATATCCGACTTGAACCTGCGTTCACTGACAAGTAACCCCAGCATTAACCCACAGAGCTCTTGGAGAGATCCTCTCACAATATTTTGTTCGTCTTATTGAAATTGAAACATTATTGAAACATTGAAACAAAGACAAACAGCCAAGAATAAATCAAGAACAGATTTGAAGCCAAGTCCCTCTGTTCTGTAACGCTGTCGGTACGCGTGTTCAATTGTTGAGCTATTTACCCGTTGGGTTCCCATTGTACACAACTCTTTGATTCGACACCGGCATTCACACACCTCAGACTTAACCAAGTGATCTACTTGGTGGCTCCCCTATCACAGTGTCTTCTACATATTTTATTGTGACTTACGTTCAGTTACATTCAAGCAAGATTCAAAACAAAACCATAAACTCACTTGCATTTATCCACAACAAACGGTGAGTTCAGGACTCGAACCTGTGTTGCAGTGAATTCGCAAGATTTCTTGGGGGAGATGGTAACCCACTGAGCCACCTGAGAGCTCCAGGCCCTCACGTTATTCCACTTAATTTATACATTGTGACAAAGACATGGCGATCTAATATTAAACCAATATAACACTTAAAGGTGAGGAGTGATCTTCCTGCTCAGTTTAAAGGGATAGTTCCACTTTTTGGGAAATGCAATGCGTTTCTACTTACCAGTGGAACGTTGACTGTTTATATTACATTGAACCGCTGAATATTGTGGATACATCAACAACCTACTAGGAAAACAGTGACTGTTTAAAATAACACTTGGAGAATCTTAGGCTTGTGCTAAATGTCTTCTTACAGGCAGCATTGAAAATGCCCCCACAAAACAGGATTAAGTCGAAAGGTAGTTATGATGTTACTCATATTGCTTTCAGTATTACTAACATACATCAAAGTACCTACAGGAGCACATTAAACGTTTTAGAAAAGACACACACCTAACTTAAGGCAAAATCAAGGAGAAAAAAACGTTTTAAACGTGAAGCTAGTTATTCAAACAGGGGGTTGCCACAGTGATGGTAACCTTCTTCCACTCCGGCGCTTCCAGACTGGGAAACCTCTGGAGAATGTCGTCCAAAGATTTTATAACCCTTCAGATTTGGTATTCGAGACCTAATCTGTTTTCACAAAGCTGAATCCCACGCAGCGCAAAGAGCTAAACACAGGGCTTACCCTCATCTCCGACGGTGGGCGTCAAAACGTAAACGCTCACGAACACTTGAGAGGAGTCGGCCCTGTAAAAGGCTATTGGAACGCTGCAGGGTTGTTTTTTCCTACACACATACAGACACTTAAACACACGCACACGCGCGCACGCGCGCACACACACTGCTCCAGCCTTTCCAGTGTCTCTTAAGCTGTGTCCCAATTCAGGTGCCGGATCCTTCGAAGGACGCGGCCTACGAAGGCTACACCTTCGTAGACCGCGAAAGCCAAACCGAGCGTTGTTAAATGAGATGAAATGAGACGGTCTGGTCTACTAACGATTTCCTGTTTGCGTCAACAGCTGTTCCCACCCTTACCCTTGCATCATGACACTTGTATCCAATCATCACCGACGCCCAATGAATTCTGGGATAGATTAGGCCACGAAGGATACAGCAGTTGAATCCTCCAAATTTGGGAAAAGAAGGTCACATTTCTCGGCCGCATTTGAAGGAGCCTTCGAAACGGGACAGCCCTGACTGTGACATATTCGGTCTTCAAATGCAACCTTCGAAGGATGGGATGGGGGGGGGGGGGGGGGGGCTTAACACACTATGGGGCCCAGAGCTGTCACACGCCAGCCCCGCTCCCCTGCCACCTTGCACCAGAAAGTAGTGTCCTATTAGAGTCTCAGGTCACGGTGAAGGGTGAGGGCAGTGCTCCTCTACGTACCACAGGAAGGTGTGTGTGGACAGGACAAGCTGAGATTTGCTGGGGTGTTAGGGTAAGAACTGAAATGGACAACGTAAGAGATAACTTTGTGTTATGGCACACTCATGAAAAGAGGGAGAGCGAGAGAGTGAGAGAGAAAAGGAGAGAGAGAGAGAGAGACAAGGAGAGAGAGTGAAAGAGAGAAAGAGAGAGGGAGAGAGGGAGAGAGAGAGACAAGGATATAGAGAGTGAACGAGAGTGAGGGAGACAGAGAGAGTTCATGAGTGTGTGCGCGTGTGTGTGTGTGTGTGTGTTTTACTGTTTTAGTCCTTGGCCACCGCTGCGTTCAAATCCAGCTTTATATTACTTCAGACAATGTTTAAATGTGCTGGACTGAAGAGTTTGGACAGAGCTGGCAGGTAGCTCAACGAGTAAATACAGTGAATGTCTGTTGAGCTCTCAAATAGCTCAGATGGTTGATCCTTCAACGATAGAACTTGCGTCCTCATTGCAGCACAGGTTCGAGTCCAACGTTGGTTTTGATGTTATGAGGTGTACTTAAGAAACAAGTAAATAGTTAAAGAGACTGTATTAGAAGAGCCACCAGGTAGCTCAACTGGTTAATGCTGCTGTGACCTGACAGGCAGGTCGAAGAGTCCTTGGTTCTTGTCGTGGTCTGTCAATTAGACCGTTAGTCTTTGATTCAATGTTTAAATAAGACGAACGAAAAGGTGTGAGGAGATCTCCAATAGCTCTGAGGGTTAAGGCTGTGGTTACTCTTCAGTCAACCGGTTCGAATCCGACCTTCCCTTTAGCCTTTATCTGTTGTCATTAAGACGGAAGTAAGTAGTTGAAGATACTACGATAGAGGAGCCTGCAAGTAGCTCAGTTGGTTAATGGTGTTGAAACCAAAGGGTTGTGGGTTCGGATCTGATAGGATCTTATCTTGCTTTGTCATAATGACTTTGGTTCAGTGTTTAAATATGACGAACGAAAAGGTGTGAGAGGAGCTCTCGGGTAGCTCAATGGGTTAATGCTGGGTTCATCCTCCAGCAACACTTTCTGCAATGTGAAGTCTTTGCAAATCCTGCAGGGAGCTGTTCACACTGAATCACTGTTCAAACAGAATTGAGTAAGTGTTCACTTAACTAACATTCCTCCAAACAGTAGCTGGTTCCAGAGGGCTGGATGATGAGGTGAGTGGGGAGGGGTTGTCCTGGCTGGGTGACTCGAACCGGCGTTGCAACAACTGTTGACTGAAGAGTAACCCACAGAGCTATTGGAGAGCTCCTCTCACACTTTTTCATCCTTATTCATCTACATTTACTGAATCAATTTTATCGTCCAGTACATTTAAACATTATTTCACACACAAATATTTCAGGAGGAAGCGTCCTTTGAACCCATAACTCAATTAATTACAGGTAACTCTTGCATTGCATCATGAGAGCTCCTCTGACAACCTATACTTTTCACCTTATTTAAACATTGTAATAAAATACATTTTGTTTTAATATTGTACCTTGGAAGGATTGGAACCCATGTAGTTCCATGGCCACTGGTTGAGCTATCTGCCAGCTCTGACCTAATCCTCAGGTAAAGCACATTTAAACTTTAAATTGTCTAAAACACTCACGTATATGTATATATATATTTATAAATACAGTACTGTGCAAAAGTTTTAATTTGGAACAGGTAGAGAACTAAAGGACAGATATAATAATGGGTATCGTTGAATTGTGCGTGCCCACGTTCTTTTAGATTTGGATGTTTTTCATTTAGTCTTTCTGCTAAAATTGGAGCTCCTACTGCGATCAAACTGTATGTATGAAGTCCCAACAACTGGTTCCAGCCAGAATGAGCCCCCGTATCTCTCTCCAGTGGGCTGGGCTATGTGGACAGAGGCAGGGGTATCAGCTCTAGGAAGGAGGGCTCTATATAAAGACAACAGGTGTTGCCCTCCACCTGGCCCTGTCTCTTCCAGCGCTGCTGCTGCTGCTGCTGCTGCTGCAGGCTTTCCCAGTAGTGCGGGCCCCTTAGAAAGACGGCTTCGTCCAGCCACGCTCATTCAAGACATGCCTTGCTGACTTGCCCATGGCGAGGAGGGGGCGCAGGGGGGGGGGCAGCAAGACAGACCTCCTCCCGGTCACCGGATCGCCCCCGGCGACGGAGAGGCAGCAGCTGCTGCACAGGTGCTATTTTCACTCCTAGCCGCCGTGATGGGCGGCTGCTAGCCGACGTGGTGTCCCCGCACTGGGAACGCTCGGCTCACTCGGAGCCCCCCCGCCCCCCAGGCATGAAGTCTACAGGGAGCAGGAAGACGTCGGGCCCCCGGGCCCAGGGCGACCGCGTCCACGGCGACGAGCCTCTGAACGACCTGGACAGCGGCAGCGAGAGCTCCGACGAGGAGGAGGACGAGGACAGGAATTCCACCGGCGGAGGCTGCAGCCCCCGTGGCGTGGGGCGAGGAGGCGGGGAGGACGCGGCGGGGGGGTTGGCGGCCGCGACGACGCGTCCTGGGGGAGGGAGCGGCGGCGGCGGAGGAAGCCGGCGTGTCCTCTCCGGACCAGGAGGAGGAGGAGGAGGAGTCATCAGCAAGCAGCGTCAGGCGGCGAACGCCCGGGAGCGGGACCGAACGCACAGCGTCAACACGGCCTTCGCCGCGCTCCGCACCCTCATCCCCACGGAGCCCGCCGACCGCAAGCTGTCCAAGATCGAGACGCTGCGGCTGGCTTCCAGCTACATCTCTCACCTGGCCAACGTCCTGCTGCTGGGGGAGGAGGAGGACTGCCTGGACGGACATCCGTGCGTGCGCTACCACAGGATTCTTCAGAGCGGCGGGCGACGGAGTCCAATGCTCAGGCCTATATGCACTTTCTGCCTCGGCAACCAGAGGAAACTAGTGAGTCAGCTTCAGTGGGGTTATCTCGGTGTGTTCGGTAGTGTGCATGTGCGCGCGCGCGCGCGTGTGTGTGTGTGTGTGTGTGTGTGAGGTGAGAGAGAGAAAGAAAGAAAGAAAGAAAGAAAGAAAGATAGAAAGAAAGGGAGAGACAAAGAGAGAGTCTTCGTTCCACTATGTGTGGCCCAGTTGTGATTATTTGTTTTTACTTGTGGTTCAAAATCATATCTGTAAACTTCTACGAAATATGGCTTGTGTGCTACTTCAACTTATGTCTTACAGTGTGTTGAAAACAGGAAGGCAAATCGGTCAGAAATAGAAGCGAGCCGGACTTAATATAGCAAGGCCCTCGTTATTCCAAAGGCATAGGATGTCGTAACCTAGGCCGTAGTTGTAAATAAGAATATGACGGTTAAATAAAATATAAAAGTAAACTAACCAAATTCCACTAAATAATGTGCCATTTGTCTCCTTTTGATGTCAATGTCAAGAATAAAACAATGAACAATCCGCTCACATAAAAATGCATTTCACTTGGTTTATTGTTTAGACTTTCTAGTGTAAAACCTACTGTTTCTTTCCCCTTCCCAGCTCAGAGACGGAGACAGACAGACAGCGGTTTGACGTCGACACACGTTGTCAACACCCGACGCACGGCAAGGTCTTCTGGGTCATAGGCCGACTCTAACGTTTACATGTGAGAGACAAACTGTAAAACGACGTTATCTCTGTATATATTTGCAATTTCCTTGGACAAAAACACTAACATGCACTTTCTGTTCACACATATACCTATGATGGTGGGTGGCTTATCCGCTGTGTTTTGGTTAGGACTGTAACGTAAGCCTGTGTGTGTAAAGTTGCACTTGAAGGGCAGAAGGGGGTTATTTTTGCCCTCATATAATAAGCCTCAAAGCTGCACTTGTAAATAAAATGTAAAGACAAAAAACTCTATTCTAGCTGCCAAGAGTGACGTAGAGATATAGGCTAACGGAAGCTGGGCAGGGTTGAACAGCGTCTGCGTGCCAGCGTCAGTGGAGAACGGGAAGATGCTTTACGCAAAGCCTTGTGATGACAAGAGGTATGCCATTGAAAATACAGTGAAGACTTTCAGAAAATACTGGACATGTACAAATATTTTTGGGGATCCAAGACCAACACACATTGTTATGGAATATGCTTTAAAGGTGGTCAAAAAATTGAGGGTCATCGATTAAACAGAATTGTGTAATCTATCATTTTGGTTGAAACAAGGCTTTTCTGATCAGACAGAAAAAGTTAGAAAACATTGTTTTCCCCTCTTGACACCCCCTCAGCCAAAGGAGGCGGGGTTTGGTAAGCATGGGTTGTTTTTGGCTCACTGGCCTGCTGCCTAAGCAACAGGTGCTAGGCAACTGGAAGTGTTTCATTTATCCTGCGCTGATTCTGGGGAGAGGGGCGGCGGGGCTTGAGACTGAAGTTTATTTACCAAGGCAGTTGTGGGTAGATCAAAACAGTTAAATCAGGAAATTGGTATTAACAATTGTTTATATATTTTACTATTCATTCGAGTTTGATTTATTATTTTGCAGGCCCTCTTGAACAACAGAAGGCTATGCTGTTTTGTGTTTACATAAGGGCCTACTTCAAATACTTCATCAGATTTGTTTTACTTTTCAATAAGTAGTAGGCCTAGAATACACATGTCGATAAAGAATTTGGCACAATTGTTGATTCAATTACGTACATAGGCCTACCTAATTCATGCATTGATTTATTGTCAACGTTTCCACAATAAGAAATGTGTGTTGAATAGGCTACTTGAACACGTTACCTCAAAGACTCCTGAATGTATCCGACACAGAAGGCTTACCTCCTAAATCCACGGGGTATTTCAAGTAGCCTTACACATTAAATGTGATTGGATTGTCTTGCACTCATTGATCAGTAAAACTCTTAAAAGTGAGAATTCTTGCACTCATTGAATGGCCTATGCTTTTAAAAGAAAGGGATATTTCATAACGATCAGGCAGATTTGCTTATTGAAATACCCCCCTTATCGGTAGAACACCATTGCTGTAAACAAGAACTTTAGTAGGCTACTTGAATGTCTGCCCAGTATGTCCTTTGCACGTAGCACATTCTAAGAAGCTTCTTAAGAAAGGTATTTTTGTACAACATAAGAACGTTTCACTTCTGTTAATCTTATATCAATAAAAGACTAGCAATAACATTTGAAAGTTATTTTCATTTGCATACAATATTTTAGCAAGTCCTACAATAGCATGCACAAAATAAAACCAACCTTTGTTCAATTGTTAGCAAATCACCGTTCGAATCCGGAAATACTTCGAAGTATTATAAGACAAAATGGCGTTTTGTCAATCAACATAGCCAATTGAGCTACACCGATCAGAAAAGAGATAGACAGATGACGTGCAGGCACACGCTCATGCATTATTTATTATTCATACAGCGTCGTCAACAGAAGCAAATAAACACAAGAAAACATTTAAAATAAACTAAGAGTTCAATATAAATAAATATAAATTATATAATTATGATTTACTTTTTAAAATAGATAAGAATTAGTTGTTTGAAGGATGCCAAAGTTCAGGGCCAAAATAGAATATTTTGGATAGGGTCATGCAGGGATGAGATTTATAATTTAATGTTGCTGTAACAGACTGAATGGCTTCCTCAATTAAAGCTGTGGCACTTTAAGCGCCTACAATTTGGGAGTCCACTAATATTTTTTTTTTCTCGTAAGAACAAAGACATATGCATATTTACACTAATTTAAGTATCCTCAACACCCGTCTTATCATAGCTCCTGTCATTTGTCAGACACGAAAATGAAGTTAAACATGCAACTGTTGCAACCACCCTCAGTTTCCCCTAATATCGTTTGGCATCCATTGGATGTAAGTGTCTTAAGTTTCAACCTTAGAAAGAATTTCAGGAAACCTTTCAAGGTCAAATCTAAGAACTAGCAGTGACATAAGAGACAAACCAAAACACACACACCATGAGTTAACTTTAATAGTCTTTATTCCATAAAAAAGTCAATTGGATTATTTGTTTTAAAGAAAAGAGAGAGGAAAAAAAAAAGAAGTTATCGATTTGCTGACAATGGATTGTGATGCCGAGGTCGGAGTTGTTTTAGTTTGTTTTTTTGTCTTCTTCTGTTCTACCAAAGCAATGCCCCACTCTAGCGGTGTTTCTTTAAAGGTACAGACTATTTCACGAGGAAGTACAACAACCCTCCCTTGGCCTCAACAGATGACAGGAGAAACTGGGCATAGAACACCTTTGGCAAAAAAAAAAGGCAATGTTTAACACGTTTTTGTGTGTGTTTTTTTCAAGAGCCTTTAGGTCAACGTGGCAGGAAGGCAGATCATCTCCATGAGAAGGAACTCAAGATGTTACTATTTAAGATGTTCAGGCTGCAGCTTTTTTCCCAGTCTGTGTCACAAGGAATGTTATTAATTATCCGATTACACAACACTAATAAGGATTATCAGAAGAGGAGAATAAGGATATTTCCATGCCCAAACGTTGTCGTTTAATCTATATTTCTTTAATAAGCCTGTGAATCTCTGGCGGTGGGACTATTCACATTTTCAGGGCCACACGCTGAACTAGTACGAGAGTCCCCATGGGTTTGAATGTTTGGCAGCAGAGCCGGTGGTGCAGCTTAACGTTGAAGAGGAGGAGGAGGAGGAGGAGGGCAGAGAGAGAAACGGGAGGTATAGAGTAGAAACAAGGGACATGTTGCTTGGGAGGCCTCCCCAGGCTCCTGGCTGCTACTGCGGTTCAAAATGGCATGCCCCCCCCCACCCCCCCGTCTCTCAAACGTGGAGCGGTGCTTAGTCCGCCTCCTCCTCCTCCGATTCTGACTCTGGAGGAGGAGAGGAGAGGAGAGGGAGAGAGAGGGAGAGAGAGACAGAAGGTAAGTGAGATTAGACTTGCAGACCAAGACTTTCCCCTCAACCAACAGAATTTATCCACATAAACAAATGAGGAATTTGAGCTTGAATTAAGAAAGTAAATAAGAAATAATGCAAGAAGAAAAAAAAAAACGAATAATATACAAAGATTCTACATAAATGACACTGGTAAGACTACATGTTGTTTGTCAAGGAAATGGCATTGGGGTGAAAACAGGATATAAACCAAAAAACAATGACACCCCAAAAGCAGACGGTAGCAGTGCCCCATCACTCACACACACACACACACACACACACACACACACACACACACACACACACACACACACACACACACACACACACGGTCTCAACACCCCGTAGCGTGGCGCCACACGCTGCTTACCTTCCTCGGCGCTCTTCAGCCACTCCACAAACTTCTTCATCTGCTCCAGGAACACACTCTTCCCCTTGGCAACGTGGGCCTCGCTGTACCACTTCAGGATGGCCTCCTCGCTCAGAACGTCCGCTGTGACCACAAGGATAACCACCGGTTAGAGGAACAAAGGCCGAGGAGACAGACACAGACAGACAGACAGACAGACAGACAGACAGACAGACAGACAGACAGACAGACAGACAGACAGACAGACAGACAGACAGACAGACAGACAGACAGACAGACAGACAGACAGACAGACAGACACAGACAGACAGACAGACAGTGTAGAGTGCGCAGACAGGCTCCTTACTTCCTGTCAGCAGGACTAGCCTGGTCTGTTTCAGTGCAGGAAGCCTGATATTAATACTGTGATACAGGGAAGAGTCTGGTCTGTTTCAGTACAGGAAGCCTGATATTAATACTGTGACAGTGCAGGAAGCCTGATATTAATACTGTGACACAGGGAAGAGAGTCTGGTCTGTTTCAGTACAGGAAGCCTGATATTAATACTGTGACACAGGGAAGAGAGTCTGGTCTGTTTCAGTACAGGAAGCCTGATATTAATACTGTGACACAGGGAACAGAGTCTGGTCTGTTTCAGTACAGGAAGCCTGATATTAATACTGTGACACAGGGAACAGAGTCTGGTCTGTTTCAGTACAGGAAGCCTGATATTAATACTGTGACACAGGGAAGAGAGCCAGGTCCTCAGAGAAACTCCTAAGCTCTGTGTACAGGCACTACTAGTAACATGTCTCACTGCTAACACACAACCAGCTAACCTGAAGGCAAGTGGAAGAGACACACTAAACACACACACACACACACACACACACACACACACAAGTTCAGTGAGGAGGAGACAATGGTTTTTCCCCACACCTTGCTCTCAAAGGCCTTCTACAGGTGGTAGTTTGACACCAAAACACCCTCATCTGTCTACTGCTCAGGAAGGATCATAACAGAAATAATGACAGGTTCATCGGATCAGACCTTAGAGAGGCACCACATATTTATGTCAATGAACACACACACACACACACACACACACACACACACACACACACACACACACACACACCTTTGTAAAGGAGCACCACCATCTTCTGGAAGGAGTTCATGAAGTGGATGTTGTCATAGCAGTACTCCTGGATCTTCAGCAGCAGAGTGATCTCTGACAGACCCTGGGAGGTGAAGGCCTTGAGCAGGGGGCTGTATTGCTGCGGAGATAAGCCGACATCCATGTTAGCGCCACACCATGTTAGCGCCACACCATGTTAGCGCCACATCCATGTTAGCGCCACACCATGTTAGCGCCACATCCATGTTAGCGCCACATCCATGTTAGCGCCACACCATGTTAGCGCCACACCATGTTAGCGCCACACCATGTTAGCGCCACACCATGTTAGCGCCACACCATGTTAGCGCCACACCATGTTAGCGCCACACCATGTTAGCGCCACATCCATGTTAGCGCCACACCATGTTAGCGCCACATCCATGTTAGCGCCACACCATGTTAGCGCCACATCCATGTTAGCGCCACATCCATGTTAGCGCCACACCATGTTAGCGCCACACCATGTTAGCGCCACACCATGTTAGCGCCACACCATGTTAGCGCCACACCATGTTAGCGCCACACCATGTTAGCGCCACACCATGTTAGCGCCACATCCATGTTAGCGCCACACCATGTTAGCGCCACATCCATGTTAGCGCCACACCATGTTAGCGCCACACCATGTTAGCGCCACACCATGTTAGCGCCACACCATGTTAGCGCCACACCATGTTAGCGCCACACCATGTTAGCGCCACACCATGTTAGCGCCACATCCATGTTAGCGCCACACCATGTTAGCGCCACACCATGTTAGCGCCACACCATGTTAGCGCCACATCCATGTTAGCGCCACATCCATGTTAGCGCCACACCATGTTAGCGCCACACCATGTTAGCGCCACACCATGTTAGCGCCACATCCATGTTAGCGCCACACCATGTTAGCGCCACACCATGTTAGCGCCACACCATGTTAGCGCCACATCCATGTTAGCGCCACATCCATGTTAGCGCCACATCCATGTTAGCGCCACACCATGTTAGCGCCACACCATGTTAGCGCCACACCATGTTAGCGCCACACCATGTTAGCGCCACATCCATGTTAGCGCCACACCATGTTAGCGCCACACCATGTTAGCGCCACACCATGTTAGCGCCACATCCATGTTAGCGCCACACCATGTTAGCGCCACACCATGTTAGCGCCACACCATGTTAGCGCCACACCATGTTAGCGCCACACCATGTTAGCGCCACACCATGTTAGCGCCACACCATGTTAGCGCCACACCATGTTAGCGCCACACCATGTTAGCGCCACACCATGTTAGCGCCACACCTTGTTAGCGCCACACCATGTTAGCGCCACACCATGTTAGCGCCACACCATGTTAGCGCCACACCATGTTAGCGCCACATCCATGTTAGCGCCACACCATGTTAGCGCCACACCATGTTAGCGCCACACCATGTTAGCGCCACACCATGTTAGCGCCACACCATGTTAGCGCCACACCATGTTAGCGCCACACCATGTTAGCGCCACACCATGTTAGCGCCACATCCATGTTAGCGCCACACCATGTTAGCGCCACATCCATGTTAGCGCCACACCATGTTAGCGCCACACCATGTTAGCGCCACACCATGTTAGCGCCACACCATGTTAGCGCCACACCATGTTAGCGCCACACCATGTTAGCGCCACACCATGCGAGGACTGTAAGTTTGTCTTCTTACTCTCCACACAGAAGAGGGGCTCAGGCTTTCAGTCGACCCTTTTACTAAGGGTATGAAATGAGCCTACCAAACACTAGAACTGCTGTGCAGATTGCACCACTTAGACAGTACAAGCTTTTAAAAACATACCCCAAGTCAGCAAAAGATGTTAAGCGTACAATAAAGGCAGTAGAGGAAGAGGATTTTTCTTTTTTTAATACCTTCAAGAGTTTGATAGCTTGTTAGGGTTAGGGTTAGCGGGCGTACCTTCAAGAGTTTGATAGCTTGTTTGGGTTAGGGGTGTACCTTCAAGAGTTTGATAGCTTGTTTGGGTTAGGGGTGTACCTTCAAGAGTTTGATAGCTTGTTTGGGTTAGGGGTGTACCTTCAAGAGTTTGATAGCTTGTTTGGGTTAGGGGTGTACCTTCAAGAGTTTGATAGCTTGTTTGGGTTAGGGGTGTACCTTCAAGAGTTTGATAGCTTGTTTGGGTTAGGGGTGTACCTTCAAGAGTTTGATAGCTTGTTTGGGTTAGGGGTGTACCTTCAAGAGTTTGATAGCTTGTTTGGGTTAGGGGGCGTACCTTCAAGAGTTTGATGGCTTGTTCTGTGACCAGCTCCTCCTTCTTGTTCCACTCTACGGAGCTCATCACGCTGGACCAACAGATGCCGATCATGGTCTGCTCCGAGATGCTGGACTTCTTCATCTCGTCCTTGACGTAGGCGATGATCTGGAACACGCACAAGACAACGACTTTTTTTACATTTGATATCTTTGTTTCTTTAAATCCACAAGGTGCTATACGGGTAAAAACTAAAATAAACTAAAATAAAGTATAAGACGTAAATATATGTGAAACTTTATTTCTGTTTTCTCAAACTTGTTTTTTTGTTTCACTGGAATAAAGGATCTTATAATATAACAACTCTCAACAATGCATGTGTTCTCTCTTTTAGTGGCTCAACCCTATGGTCTTATTCAGGTCCCTGTCTCTCTTAACAGCCAAGGTCTCACCTCTTAACTCAGCTGTTCTAAGAGAGACAGGGGGCTATGTCCTCACCTCTTAACTCAGCTGTTCTAAGAGAGACAGGGGGCTATGTCCTCACCTCTTAACTCAGCTGTTCTAAGAGAGACAGGGGGCTATGTCCTCACCTCTTTCAGGGGGTCACCGCGGGCCATCTGTTCCTGCACCTCTTTCTGCAGCTCCTTGCGGGCTCCGATGGACTGCTGGTTGCGGGCGAAGTCGGACAGCTCCTTCAGCCCGGCGTCGGTGAAATACTTAGAAAAATGCTCGCAGCTCCGCTTGTTGGCAGGGAACAGTTCCTGGGTGGAACGAGATCAGACGCACACGCTGATATAAAAAAAACAAATATTATTCCCTCTGTTTAAATATAAATTAACAACATAAAGGGAGACAATTCATTTTAAACTGGCTTCTACTTTTAATCTCCATCTACTGGCATGCCCTGGAAAACTAAAAAACACAAGACTAGGAGCAAACTCAGACCAGCGCCATCCAGAGATATGAAAATCACAACATAAATTACAAAACACAAGACTAGACGCAAACTCAGACCAGCAACCTTTGAATCAGACATGAAAAAGAATCGTCTATCATCGTCGTACCATCAGCCTGTTATCCATGCTGACTTTGCGGAGACTGCCGGCGACAGAGTTGATGTCCTTCTCGTTGATCCAGGACTTGAAGAGTTTCACTGCAAAGGCTGCAGAGACTCCTGGGAGAACACAACACAAGGCAAACCATGTAACTCCACATCAGCGTGACTTGGCCCAACCCAACATGTGTGTCTGTAATTCCATAATTTACAATTACAGATAAAAGTAGACAGGCTCTTTTTCTCTGCCAATACATTGAGAACTAACAAATACATTATTTATATTTTTTGTAAGTGTAGAACAAGTTAATTCATTTTCTACTGAATTCGAAAACACATCCACAATAAATAAAAATCATAGTAATTTTAGTGAACAGTGAACTTTTTATCTGACAGCGGCGGCTTCCAAGCAAACGCCGTGTTCTTACGCAACCACCCTCGTAAGAAGTTGATGTTTTGGGGCGGGGCAACGTTCCACTGAAGAGGTTTACCTTCTTTGACGAGGTTTTCGTTGAACAGGCTCCCCAAGATGGCGGCTGATATGTTGCCGTTGGCCAGGAGGATGCCGGTAAGCATGGCCAGTTTGTTACGCTCAGATTCCGTGAACCCCTTTAGAAATAGCAGCAACTACAGGAGGGGCAGGGGGACAAAAAGACTTGTTACACTCAGATTCCGTGAACCCCTTCAGAAATAGCAGCAACTACAGGAGGGGCAGAGGGACAAAAAGACTTGTTACGCTCAGATTCCGTGAACCCCTTCAGAAAGAGCAGCAACTACAGGAGGGGCAGAGGGACAAAAAGACTTGTTACACTCAGATTCCGTGAACCCCTTCAGAAAGAGCAGCAACTACAGGAGGGGCAGAGGGACAAAAATATATTTTTGGGGTCGAACTTGACCTAGGGGTGTTTGTGGCAAATCTGTACATTTAAGAGCCCCAAAAACGTTTTGCACAAAAGACACGTGACGTAATTGATTGTTTCCTAACGACTGTCTGAACCCGAGAGCACATTTCATTTGTGACAAAGCATCAGAAGTCATAAATCATAAAGCCCGCCAGAGAAGTTGACCTTAAAGCTTGTTAAGCCATGACACAACATGTCAGAACTAATACCTGGTATGATGGGCGTTCTCAGAACACACACACACACACACACACACACACACACACACACACACACACACACACACACACACACACACACACACACACACACACACACACACACACACACACACACGACGAAGAAACCTATGAGGGGAAGAACATACAGATGACAAAAGCAACGCTCACTTTCTTGATCTCCTCCTCAAAACCTTTCTCCAGGTACTTGTAACGCCTGATAAGCTTGTTGAAAACCTGGTGAGAACAAAACACACACGGTATAGGATCAGATCTACAGGAGTTCTAGGTATGAATACCTACTGGGGCAGTGCTCAAACATAGTCAAATACATTCATATATGATCAAACCCACTGGTGTTGTACACATGAATTTACTGGTGCTTACGCTGAAATATATTACATGTATTAATACCTGACGAAATCTAATTGGTGCTGGTGAATATATAGTTTGTTGGGTAATGAAATAGCCATTGCTGAATGACATAGTGGTGTGTGTTGCTGACCTGAGCGTAGGCCTGCATGGTCTCCAGGTCCTCTTGTGCCGTGAAGAGGCAGAACTCAGTGCGGGTCATGTCGTCAGACAGAGTGCCTCCCGGAGCTGGAGGAAAACACAACATGGGGATGAGGAAACACCTCACTTATTCATTCTCGAGATTTCTTTACGTTTATTTAGGGAAGGACGGAGGAGAAAACGTCCCCGCTTCTCTAGGTTTTGAAACTATCCGATTTACTTCAATTTCAAATGGGCGTGTTCCTGTAATTACTTCGAAGACATTTCATTTCAACGGTCCCTTACCCCATACACTCACTGAGGGCCTACTCACCAACGCTCAGCCCATCATTCGTTTTGCCTACTCTGAAAACACTCACCGAGCATTCCGCCAGCCACCAGGATGTCAAAGAGGGTCTCCGCATAGCGACGGTAGTCAAGCTTGGCGCCAGAGGCATCCAGGAATTTTGCGACAGCTTCCAAATCAGAGCCAGTTTGATTCAAGCCTTGTACGATACTTTCTTGAAACTGAGAAGGGTCAAATCTCTCCTTTTCATCTGCAAAAAGGAAATTAAACTGATATTAGCCTCTTTTTTCAAATGTACAATTTTATCATAGAAGGGTAAATGGCTAAAACTGGTATTTTGTCATTTTATAAATTATTATAATTTACTGAGACATTACTCCATTAAAAGACAATTGCTTAATTTATCTTTTGAATCATTGATTCATAATCATCGTACACGTTGTGTATTCTTACAGCAGATATGGCACTAAGTTGGATGGGTTCATTAACGGTAGCCAAAAAAGGTGGCATTTGACCACCATGAACTGTCAGGGCAATTCCACAGCGTTGCCAAGTCAGCGATATCAAGTCAAACAACGCTATCCCTTAGTTGATCATGTTTCACCAACCTCTTTTCCTAGTTTTGAAACGCTGGCCGGTTAGCGTTGGCTTTTGCTGCTTTTGATTATTCATAAAAGACACCCTGCGAAAACAACAAAACGAGTGTCAGTTACAATCACGTACGTAGATACACTGTACGACTTAAGCAAATACAGGACTAATGTTAAATAAACGTGCAAGATGGCAAGAAGTACCCAGTGCCGTGGCACGCCAACTAACCCAACAGAAGAGGGCCTGTCGACATGCCATGTGTCCGTTTGAGGCTCCACATTTACCGGCTGGGCCTTCGGAGTTAGCTAGCTAGCCGTGGCTAGCGCTGGAATAACATAACGTGGCTGAAGAACGGGCTATGACTATTCCCTGTCATCCTCAATCCAACATAGTGGCTCGCACTGCAACACGTTAGCCAGCTAGTTCAAATTATCGTTCCTAGCTAGCAGGTAACGTTAACGTATTTTTTTTTTTATTGAGATGGGTGTTAGTTCCCACAATTGCAGGACATGAGTCCCGCTAATGCTTTGTCAACAATAAATGTAGACATATGGTTATTCGAAGTAACGTTAGCTAATAATTGTAAGATCAAGCTCACTATGCCATGACAGTACAACACAGCTACGGCGTTGCCAACACTAGTAGTAGTAGTAGCTAATGTTAGCGCTTCCCCGTTTCAGGGAATAGCCTGGCCCGTCAATTCATGCCGAATAAAAAACCATTTTCTGGTCGAAATAAAACTTTATTCAATGACCCATTGGTACGCATGTAATCAGTTACATCCTACATGCAATTATGAAAAGTACCTACCGAAATTAATGCAGATAAATAACGGTTGAGAACCAGGGAATTTAAACACGATCTCAGTCGTCCTCGGCCCTAACACAAAAAGAACCCACCGAAGCGAATGAAAACGTTTACTACACGCACGCATGCGCGCCTAGCTGAAATTGTAGCATAGACAGTTTTTCGGATACATTTTGATGCTTTTTATTATTTGATGAATTTGACCTGGATACTCTGTTGTTTGTTTATTTTCAATTACAAAAACGTGTAACAGAATCGTGCTTGTCTACGTGTGAGTGTTTGTGTCACACATATGTACCAACATGACATAATGTTTGCATCAATTGATGAGTTAATATATTGGTTGAAACTATGTGTGTTTGCCTGCAATGCCACATATGACAAACCATTATTTTTCTTCAAATAAACATTATTATCTGCATATCTGGTTGCAGTCATTGTTGCTGTGTGAAATTGAAATGTCAAAGATCAGGACATGTGACAAGCAGAGGGACAGCCTTGTGGCAGAGTTTGGGTATATAACACAATACCCCAGCGAGTAGCTGGTTATTCAGATTGCACATTTTGATATTTTCCCCTATGATGTCGTCTCCCAGCAGTGAGCTGGTCTTCTACATAAATGGAAAAAAGGTAAAATAATAATAATAATAATAATAATAATAATAATAATGTATATATATATCCATGTTGTATTTAAAACTTAGGCTATATTAAGCTATGCCTATATGTGCCAACTTGGTATTATTTTAATAGAATTATATGATTATTTGCACACCAAAAATATCTGTTAACCGATCCTTAAATTGGACTCTTTCAGTGTAAAACCTTTCTTAGGAGGATTCTCGCTCAGATGAATACATAGCATTAGACGCTGACTTTTTTGTATTGATAAAACCTCTGCATTATCAATTTTTTTTCATGAAAACCTAGATCCTTTAGAGAACACATTCTGCAAAATAAAATTTCACTCATCAATACTTGACGACATCCTGTCACAAAAATATAAAACGACACATTTCTTTGGAAATGTTTTTAACATTTAAGAACATCTACATTTGATCACGTACAGGGCAAGAGGAGATTCTAATTCTTTCAAACGTGTGATTTTAAACCACATGACAGTCAGCAGCGTGGCACATCCATTGGTCTTACCTTTCACACATAACATCGTCTATTTGTCACAGACATCGACGACCAAAAACAAACCTGCAGCAAGTGCTACATGCTCATAGCTGGCCCCTAACTGGCCTCTAGCTGCCTCATAGCTGCTTCATAGCTGGTCCCTAGCTGCTTCATAGCTGGCCCTTAGCCGCTTCATAGCTGGCCCCTAGCTGGCTCATAGCTGCTTCATAGCTGGCCCCTAGCTGCTTCATAGCTGGCCCCTACCTGCTTCATAGTTGGCCCCTAGCTGGCCCCTAGCTGCTTCATAGCTGGCTCATAGCTGTGGATCTGTGGATTCATCCTTTAGGTCACGGTGAAGAATGCTGACCCGGAAGAGGTTCTACTTGGTTACCTCAGGAGGAAAGGTAATTTCCTGGAACAGTAGTTCTAATGTCTGTCAAACAACTTTTTAAACGACAATTTATGTTCCTTTTATCTCTGAAAATAGGAAAGAGAGTTCCCTGGAGTAGGAGTCCTCAATCATCACCTTTAACAAGCTCCTGCTTCTCTTTTCTTTTCAAAAATGTTAATCTTTTTTATTGATCATGATCAATTAGTCCTCAATTATCACCATAACATGGTCACACTTCCCATCTCTCTTCAGATGTTTTTTTTTTATGAATCATCTGTGTTTTCATTTGTTTATCTTCCAGTGGGTCTGACAGGAACTAAGTACGGCTGTGGAGGAGGAGGGTGTGGAGCGTGCACCGTCATGGTGTCCAGATACCAGCCCGGGACAAAGACCATCCTGTATCCTTTCTAACGCTGGCTTTTTAAAGTTTTCACTTGGAAGGCCTAATGGGGGGTAATCCTGAGTGATGTGCTGCAGCATGAAATTACACTGTTAAACAACCACAAAATACACTGTTAATCAATAACAAAATACACTGTTAATCAACAACAAAATACACTGTTCATCAACAACAAAATACTGTAATAATACTGTCAATAATGTACGACAGGCACAGGACTTTCCTGTGTTCTTTCTCTCACCTGTTTCAATCAACGGCAAATCTGAACCACTAAAGGTTATATATATATATATTCATAGATGTATGAAAGTGTGACACGATATATCTTTCTCTCACCTGTTTCAATCAATGGCAAATCTGAACAACTAAAGGTTATAAAGAACTTATGATATATGATATATATATATATATTCATAGATGTATGAAAGTGTGACACGATATATCTTTCTCTCACCTGTTTCAATCAACGGCAAATCTGAACCACTAAAGGTTATATATATATATATTCATAGATGTATGAAAGTGTGACACGATATATCTTTCTCTCACCTGTTTCAATCAACGCCAAATCTGAACCACTAAAGGTTATATATATATATATTCATAGATGTATGAAAGTGTGACACGATATATCTTTCTCTCACCTGTTTCAATCAACGGCAAATCTGAACCACTAAAGGTTATATATATATATATTCATAGATGTATGAAAGTGTGACACGATATATCTTTCTCTCACCTGTTTCAATCAATGGCAAATCTGAACAACTAAAGGTTATATAGAACTTATGATATATGATATATATATATATATTCATAGATGTATGAAAGTGTGACACGATATATCTTTCTCTCACCTGTTTCAATCAACGCCAAATCTGAACCGCTAAATGTTCTATATCCTCTCCAGTGGGGGTAGTGAGTGAACTGTGAAGGTATGACACGATATTTATCTTAATGTGAGTTTCACAACTGAACGTTGAAAATAATTTACCCTTTTTTGGTCAGTTGAGCATGAACTTGTATTCATGAGATTGGTTATTATTTCACAGATTTTATTGATTTATATGGATTCATGTTATATAACTTCTCCTTAACCTTTGAACTCCAGCCATTACACGGTAAACGCCTGCCTGCAGCCAATCTGCACCCTGCATGGGGTTGCCATTGTTACCGTGGAGGGAATCGGAAGCAGTGCCAAGCTACATCCTGTCCAGGTAGGAAACCACAACAACAAGAACCCACCAAGAAAAACATCTTTTGGAACTAGGATATGTTTATAATATCATATGATAGGTTGTAACGACAGTGTGTCTGTCCATGTCTGAACAGGAGAGACTGGTCAAGGCCCATGGCTCCCAGTGTGGCTTCTGCACCCCAGGAATGGTGATGTCTATGTACACTCTACTCAGGAACAAACCACAGCCCACCATGGAGGACATCACAGAGGCACTGGGGGGTACACATACACACACACACACACACACACAAGGGAAGCTCTCTTTCAGGTGTGCAGCGTTATATTTTCCCCTATCACTGGGCTCACCAAGATTAAACCATAACAACAACAACATACTATACCGTTAAAAGTAACATTGTTCGGTAAAGTATGTGCATGAAACTATATTTACTGTCTCCCAGGCAACCTGTGCCGTTGTACCGGGTACAGACCCATCATCGATGGATTTAAGACCTTTTGTGAGGTACAGTACATCCCTCATACTCAATCTCAGTCGGAAATTTTATAGTTTCAAAGTAAATGCATTTACCCCTTTCGTATATGTTATCTGATGAATTATAATCATATTCCTTATCATTAGCCATCAGCGTGCTGCCAGAACGGAGATAAAGGGCAAAAGTGCTGCATGGAAAATGGATCTAGCCACCAAAACGACAGCAACGTATGTCAAAAACAATACATTTTTGTATATACTGTAGGTACAAAACTCATACGTTTTGATTGTTTTTGGGAACAAACATTAACACAATCAATGTGTATTAAAACATGCCCTTGTCTGATTATTAAAAGTTTGCTGAAAGTTACATCGTAAATGTTCTTGTTTTGGTTGAAACTGTATATTTCAAAATTGAGCTGGACACATTTTTATAATATGCTTATTTAGTTATTTCTTTCTTGATATTTGTATAGTTGTAATTTATATACATACATATTCGGCTTTAAACAGGTCACTGCTGGGAAATAGCGCTCGTCTCAGTCAGTTACCTCTGTATAAATCAATAAAAAAATGTGTCTAATAAAAAGTGATTTAATTCTCGGGTAGATCTGTGAGGAACTCTTCCAAATGGAGGAGGTGTTGCCTCTCGATTCCTCCCAGGACCTCATCTTCCCCCCTGAGCTTATGGTACGTACAACACTACACTCTTTCGGGACATTTTTTAAAATCTAAAATACACTTATTCATGAAAATACACTGACCTAAACCCCATGAATGACAGTACTTTGTAATTTCCAGTAGTTCCAGTAGCATGAAAAAAAGTGTAAACTCACTTGTAAGAGGGTTTTTAAGCCATCAAAATGAAATCTAAATGGCTGCTCAACAATTTGCACCCTACTAGCTTATTTTTCTTGATCTAAAAAACACTTATTAATTCAAACACACTGAACTAAACCCCACGGCTGGGTGCTTTGAATGTCCAGTAGTATTTTCATTTCACCTCAAAGCAGAAAAAAAAGTGTAAACTCGCTTGTAAGAGGGTTATTAAGCCATCAAAATCGAATTAAAATGGCTGCCCAACCATTTGCACCCTGCTAGCTCATGGAGAAGCGTGGCGTCGGCCCGCTGTGCTTCCAGGGGGAGAGAGTGAGGCTGGTGTCTCCAGTGGAGCTGTCCCACCTTCTGGAGATGAAGAGACAGCATCCTGAGGCTCCACTGGTGGTCGGCAACACAACTATAGGTACAAAGAAAAGACGAAGGCTTTCTCTTAATATCCTATTCTTTTTTAACGTTACCACAGGGGGAAGAAAATCATTTCAATGCAGACTGCAAAAACATTTGTTTGCAGATATATTTTTCAATGGTCTTTCCTTCTGACACATTGCACCAATTGTGGAGCAAGTGGAGTTAGGAGGTTTTCATCTGATAGTGAATGATATTATCATGGATGACGGTGTATTAGGATAGTTGTATTTTTAACCGCACCTCAGGATTCTATTTTTGATCTCAGTTTTCAGTTTTGACCTCCCTTTTGACCCTTGAATATATGTTTTCTTTGTTGAATAGGACCCATGATGCTTCTTAAAGGAGTTCACCATCCATTGGTCATCTACGCTGGGAGGATCCCTGAGCTGAAGACCCTGAGCTGGGGAACCAATGGTACTACAAGCTGCTGTGTCTCTAGAATATAGAAACGGTCACAATAGAAGAGACACACGATACAACAACTCAATAGGCCAGCCAAAGTTATAGGCCAATTCATCACATCTAAGTTAATCTCCTGCCTGGGCTATTACTGTCTTATTTCTCTCCCCTAACTGATTTCACTATGGGCCACATAAATGCTTCGTATATTATCCTGAAATATACTCTGACCTACGTAACTCTCTCTCTCTCTCTCTCTCTCCCTCTCTCGGTTTGGGTGTGCAGGTGTGAGCGTTGGGTCGGCCTGCACCCTGTCCTGCCTGAAGGATGAGCTCCAGAGAGCAGTGGGCACCATGGAGATGGAGAAAAGCAGGGGCTTCCAGGCTCTCCTCCGGACACTGCAGTGTCTGGCTGGCAAGCAGATCCGAAACATGGCGGTAAGTCCCAGTGCAGTCTTATTATCCAAGCATTTCAATATTAATCGGGTATTTCTTTGTTGCAGCAGACTTGGGGCAAAAAACACAACTATATGGTTATAACTTATTTGACATATTTGAGTACCCTCTTAAAGTTTTAACTTCTATTTGCAACCGAATGAAGCACTCCTCATGTTTTCAAATGTAGAAGATCAAATAAAGATAAATATTATTTTCCTTCTACCATGTCTGTTTTGTATGAACAGTTGGACACACACCTGCCCATACAGACTTTCAATTTATGCACATACACATTTATTAATAATGAATGATACTTGAAAATAAACTTCTGCGCCACAATTTCATACGCACCACAAACTCAGCTTTGGACCAGCTGCTGTCGTGAATACTTGAATCTTGTTGTTATGGTTGTGTTTGATGTCCTCAGACTGTTGGAGGGAATATCCTAAGTGCCAATCCTAAATATGACCTCAACAGTGTTCTTGCTGCCCTTGAGTGCACTCTTCATGTAGTTTCTAAAGGTAAAACTTTGTCATAATACTTCTTTTTTTTTATATATATATATATATATATATATATATATATATATGTACCCAGTGTTGTAACATAATACCTGAAGACATTGATATTTTTAGTTACATACATTTTATCTAGATTTTGTTTGGGGAGAGAGAAAAAAAGAACATATAGAAAATGAGTATTATTTACGACAATGACTGCTTGCTCTAACCTATGTATTAAATAAGTAGAGTTGAGGTTTTGTTATTTATGAAAATGACTGCTTGCTCTAACCTATGTAGTGTCCTCTGTAGCCGGGAGCAGGCAGATTCCTCTCAACGCCGAGCTGTTTCCTGATTTCGGCAGGACGTCTCTTAGACCCGATGAAGTCCTCCTCTCCATCCACATACCCTACTCCAAACCGGTGAAGAAGAAAAGACAAAACCAACTCACTTCCTGTCAAACTCACTTCCTGTCAGAATTATCTAGATACTATCTGTCATTCACCACACAAGTCTTACACACTTAAACAGTCATCTTTAGTACACTTTAAAAATAACCCTAACCCTAATATATTATTTATAAAATAAAATAAATAAAAACGCATTATCCTAACAGTTTTTTTTCTTTTTCAAAGAAATTGTATATGCATGACTATCAGCACAATGGGATCCACTTGAATCAAACTATCTACATCTGCACACTTGTTATCTAAAGAATGTGTTGTTTTTTTACACAGTTTTACTCAGATTGGTTCTGCAACACTTGTGATGCAAAGCATGTGATGTAAAGTAGGATTTTTCTGGGGCAAAGTTAAAAAACAAAGGTTCTTCCCCAAGCTCAAAAAACTCTTATTTTATTTATCTCATAGTCCTTTATTCCTTCTTTCCCTCTTTCAAAGATAAATCCTTCCTCAAAGGCCTTTTTGTCTTGTTTTCTTTCTCTGCTTCTTTATTTCTTTGCTACTTTCTTTCTGTCTCATTTATTCATTCCTTCATGAAATTCCTACCAGCCTTAATGAACTCCTCCGCTGTGTTTCGCCCCATCTGATTCTGCAGTGGGAATTCCCGTCGGCCTTCCGTCAGGCTCAGAGACGAGAGTTTGCCTTCAGCATCGTCAACTCTGGGATGAAGGTGGTGTTCAGGGAAGGAAGCGACGTCGTGGAGTCTGTCAACATCTTCTACGGTGGAGTGGGGCCCACGCTGGTGAAACCCCGACACACGTGTCAGCAGCTGGTGGGACGGTAACAGAGAGTATATATTCCCTTCCACGGTAATGGTCAGAACGGGCTTGAGATGATAACAGCAGTATAGCAGTGTAACTGTCATGAAACAATCAAAGTGGAGTTGCCGTTTAAAGCTCAATAACAATGGACAACCAAATACATGAGAAACAAAATAATAATGAATATATATGAATTTATAAAAAAAAAAAAAAATACAAATAAAAATTATATATATATATATATATATATATATATATATATATATATTTATATATATATATACTGTATGTATATATCACATACCCAGAGTCCAAAGTTTGCAATGTGTAATGTGTATTATATATATATAATATTTGTTATGCTTATGATCATGCCCTGTTTTAAACTCGTATATTTTCTCTGCTCTCCATTCAGCTCGTGGAACGAGGCGCTTCTGGGCGAGGCGTGCCGGCTGCTGGGGGAAGAGGCCGACGTCAGCCCCTCAACCCACGGAGGGAGGGCAGAGTACCGCAAGACGCTGGTCCTCAGCTTCTTCTTCAAGTTCTACATGGAGGTTCTCCTGGAGCTCAGTGAGAGGGTACGTCCTGTTATACAGTAGAGCAGAGAGGGTACGTCCTGTTATACAGTAGAGCAGAGAGGGTATGTCCTGTTATACAGTAGAGCAGAGAGGGTACGTCTTGTTATACAGTAGAGCAGAGGGGGTACGTCCTGTTATACAGTAGAGCAAAGAGGGTACGTCCTGTTTTACAGTAGAGCAGAGAGGGTATGTCCTGTTATACAGTAGAGCAGAGAGGGTATCTCCTGTTATACAGTAGAGCAGAGAGGGTACGTCCTGTTATACAGTAGAGCAGAGAGGGTACGTCCTGTTATACAGTAGAGCAAAGAGGGTACGTCCTGTTTTACAGTAGAGCAGAGAGGGTATGTCCTGTTATACAGTAGAGCAGAGAGGGTACGTCCTGTTATACAGTAGAGCAGAGAGGGTATGTCCTGTTATACAGTAGAGCAGAGAGGGTACGTCCTGTTATACAGTAGAGCAGAGAGGGTATGTCCTGTTATACAGTAGAGCAGAGAGGGTACGTCCTGTTATACAGTAGAGCAGAGAGGGTACGTCTTGTTATACAGTAGAGCAGAGAGGGTACGTCCTGTTATACAGTAGAGCAAAGAGGGTACGTCCTGTTTTACAGTAGAGCAGAGAGAGTATGTCCTGTTATACAGTAGAGCAGAGAGGGAATGTCCTGTTATACAGTGGAGCAGTGCTTCTCAAACTTTTTCAGACCAAGGAGTAAGGATAGAAAAATAACTTACAGACTCCCTAACTCCCCAAAAATCCCCCAAAACAATAGGCTTACTTCAACAATATATTACAAATTGCAGACCACACATTGAGAAACACTGGTGTAGAGGGACAGTTTAGCCATTTAGAATAATGCTAACATCTAATAATATAATAATAACATGACAAACTGAATTGCCATTCATCAAACAGTGAAATAAGTATTTTTTGCTGATTCAGGATGTGACAGTTGAAAGTGTGCCTCTGGAGTTCCTCAGCGCTCTCAAACCCTTTAAGAACGAGGTCCCCCAGGGTCACCACTCCTTCCAGGTCAGGTCCCCGGAAAACAAACCACACACTCAATGGATACACTGTGCCTTACGTATCATATGAGAGTAGGCATGACAACAAGGTTACACTGTGCCTTACATATCATATGAGAGTAGGCATGACAACAAGGTTACACTGTGCCTTACGTATCATATGAGAGTAGGCATGACAACAAGGTTACACTGTGCCTTACTATCATATGAGGGTAGGCATGACAACAAGGTTACACTGTGCCTTACTATCATATGAGAGTAGGCATGACAACAAGGTTACACTGTGCCTTACGTATCATATGAGAGTAGGCATGACAACAAGGTTACACTGTGCCTTACGTATCATATGAGAGTAGGCATGACAACAAGGTTACACTGTGCCTTACTATCATATGAGAGTAGGCATGACAACAAGGTTACACTGTGCCTTACTATCATATGAGAGTAGGCATGACAACAAGGATGCAGTATGACGTATTTATCATACGAGCGTAAACATGGCAACAAGGATACAGCATGCCATACTTATGATACGAGCGTAGGCATGGCAACAAGGATACAATATGCCGTACTTATTATACGAGAGTAGGCATGGCAACAAGGATACAGTATGCCGTACTTATTATACAAACGTAGGCATGGCAACAAGGACATAGTATGTCGTACTTATTATATGAGCGTAGGCATGGCAACAAGGATACTTTTGTTGCATTTTGTTGCATTTCCGGATTGGAAAAGATACTCTAAGTGTCCATACCTATGTGTGAACGAGTTTTCTCATACACACAAACACACACACATATATTTAATGGTTTATCACCTGGGTAGCTTGTTTCAGAGACTCAGTCCTCCAGTGACCCCGTGGGGCGTCCCAGGGTGCACCAGTCCGCCTTCCAGCAGGCGACGGGTGAGGCCAGATACTACGACGACCTCCTGCCGGTGCAGGGAGAGCTCTTTGTCGTCATGGTGACCAGCACTAGAGCACACGCCAAAATCATGTTAGTACACAGTCCCGTTAGAACACGTTAAGATCATGACTGTATACAAGACCTCTAGCACACCTCAAGATAGTGTTAATATACAGAAATTGACTTGGCTGATGGCTCAATCTAATTGTTTGGTTTTGTAAAAAACTGTCGTAGAGCACACCGATGACCCCTGGCGTTTTAGCCAATGGGATTACCTCCGGTCCTGGCTTTCCTTAATCTTTGTTCATAAGCATAATAATGTATAATATGTAATCTAACATTTTATATTATGTAATATAATATTTTATATTATGTAATATAACATTTTATATTGTGTAATATGTAATATAACATTTAGACTCGGCCTAACATTAAACCTGTAATTCCAAAACGTTGATTTTATTGTTAAAAAAGTAGAAGACCAGATTACAATAGTCTACATATTTACACAGACCTATTTGGAGAACTCAGGGAGTGCAGTTTCAGACACTACTAGTCTACATATTTACACAGACCTATTTGGAGAACTCAGGGAGTGCAGTTTCAGACACTACTAGTCTACATATTTACACAGACCTATTTGGAGAACTCAGGGTGTGCAGTTTCAGACACTACTACACCTCTTCAAGGACCTGATGATAGATCTGTGTGTCTTCCTGTGTGTAGCATTGGTATTAGTGTCAGTTTCAGCATCTACTAAACTAAACATTTCCATTTACCTGATGACGGATGTGTATGTCTCTGACCCAGTAACATAGACCCGTCCGGGGCGCTGGAGATGGTCGGCGTGGTAACCTTCCTGTCTGCGCGGGACGTCCCGGGACAGAACAGGAGGATGTGGCTCAACAACCCCGAGGAGCTGTTTGCTGAGGAGGAGGTGGAGTATTTATACTATCAACTATGGCATACTGGTATAGTATGTATACTATCAACTGCAGTATACTGGTATAGTATTTATACTATTGTCGTGGACCCGAAAATAACCATGCACACACGACATGAGAACATGAGGACACAAGACACAGAAATTTAGGAGGTTTGAATATATATTGTATTTGTTGCAACAGATACAGACATAAAATAACATGCCACCTTAGCTAGTCCGTTCGGAATGGAAACCTTCAACCTCTTCCTAGCTCTCTTTCCTATACTCTCTGTGCCAGATCATATATATACGCTTTGGCCTGGCGCCAAGACGACTGTCCTGTGCATGTCTTCTGAGGAGGGGAAAATGTGGACTTTTTTTGTGACCTTATGTCCTGGAACTTTTGTGGATAACCTATGTCGAAACACATTGCGATAAAACTATCAACTACAGTATACTGGTATAGTATGTACACTATCAACTATGGCATACTGGTCTAGTATTTATACTATCAACTACAGTATACTGGTATAGTATGTATACTATCATCTACAGTATACTGGTATAGTATGTATACTATCATCTACAGTATACTGGTATAGTATGTATACTATCATCTACAGTATACTGGTATAGTATATATACTATCATCTACAGTATACTGGTATAGTATGTATACTATCATCTACAGTATACTGGTATAGTATGTATACTATCATCTACAGTATACTGGTATAGTATGTATTCTATCATCTACAGTATACTGGTATAGTATATATACTATCATCTACAGTATACTGGTATAGTATGTATACTATCATCTACAGTATACGGGTATAGTATATATACTATCATCTACAGTATACTGGTATAGTATGTATACTATCATCTACAGTATACGGGTATAGTATATATACTATCATCTACAGTATACTGGTATAGTATGTATACTATCATCTACAGTATACTGGCATAGTATGTATACTATCATCTACAGTATACTGGTATAGTATGTATACTATCATCTACAGTATACTGGTATAGTATGTATACTATCATCTACAGTATACTGGCATAGTATGTATACTATCATCTACAGTATACTGGTATAGTATGTATACTATCATCTACAGTATACTGGTATAGTATGTATACTATCATCTACAGTATACTGGTATAGTATGTATACTATCATCTACAGTATACTGGCATAGTATGTATACTATCATCTACAGTATACTGGTATAGTATGTATACTATCATCTACAGTATACTGGTATAGTATGTATACTATCATCTACAGTATACTGGCATAGTATGTATACTATCATCTACAGTATACTGGCATAGTATGTATACTATCATCTACAGTATACTGGCATAGTATGTATACTACACTGTTTGGGTCAACAACGTGAGGAGCCTCACTCGCCTCGCTTCCTCCCACTTCACTAAACTGTGTGTGTGTGCGTGTGTGTGTGTGTGTGTATGTGTGTGTGTGTGTGCGTGTGCGTGGTGTGTGTGTAGGTGGTGTGTGTAGGTCAGATTGTGGGTGCCGTGGTGGCAGAGACCAGAGAGCAGGCCAAGAGAGCATCACAGAAGGTCCAGATCACCTATCAGGACCTGCAGCCCTGCATCTTCACCATACAGGTCTGTCTATGTTTCACACGCTACACTAACCCTAACCCTAACCCTATCAGGACCTGCGGCCCTACATCTTCACCAAATGATGAAATCAATGTATTTCAGTCAAACAAGTTTGAAAGCTGAAAATGCAGAAGAAAAAATAAAATAAAAAATAAGCATACATGAACTCTACCTGCAAGGGTGAAGCATTGACATTGATAAACACAACATAAATGGTAGAGTGTGTGGGTTCGGTTTTTTACTCAATACAAACGGAGTGTGTGGGTTAGGTTTTTTACTCAATACAAACGGAGTGTGCGGTTTAGGTTTTTTCCTCGCTGGTTACGCTGTGTCTGAGGCTCCCTGGGTCTTTGTCCACGTCGCAGGAAGCCATCCAGCACGAGTCGTTCTTCGACCCGAAGAGGAAGCTCCAGAGAGGGGACGTTGACAAGGCCTTTGAGACCGCCCAACACATCCTGGAGGGTAAGGACGGAGAAGCACAAAATAAAGAAAGAAAAAAGACAACTTTAGTTTAAAAAGCGCCTTTTTTGAATGTATTATTATTTTGGGAGATATAAGTGTACAGTAAAAAGAGGATTCTAAGCCCAACATGAGATACATTAGTGCTCTTAAAATTAAAGTGGTTAAAAAAATAAAATAAAATAAAAAAAGAGATTTACATGGGTGTTTGTTGTGAACAGTTCCTAGATGAGATCTACACAGGGTTTGTTGTGATCTGTTCCTAGATGAGATCTACATGGGTGTTTGTTGTGAACTGTTCCTAGATGAGATCTACATGGGTGTTTGTTGTGAACTGTTCCTAGATGAGATCTACATGGGTGTTTGTTGTGATCTGTTCCTAGATGAGATCTACATGGATGTTTGTTGTGATCTGTTCCTAGATGAGATCTACATGGGTGTTTGTTGTGATCTGTTCCTAGATGAGATCTACATGGGTGGACAGGAGCACTTCTACATGGAAACACAGGGTGTCATCGCTGTGCCCAAAGGAGAGAGTGGGGAGCTGGATCTCTACGTGGCCAGCCAGCACGCCGCCTATACACAGGTCTATATATATATAAATAGATATACTGTAGCCTACCAGCCCCCTATACACAGGTCTATATATATATAAATAGATATACTGTAGCCTACCAGCCCCCTATACACAGGTCTATATATATATATATAAATAGATATACTGTAGCCTACCAGCCCCCTATACACAGGTCTATATATATATATAAATAGATATACTGTAGCCTACCAGCCGCCTATACACAGGTCTATATATATATAGATAGATATACTGTAGCCTACCAGCCCCCTATACACAGGTCTATATATATATAAATAGATATACTGTAGCCTACCAGCCCCCTATACACAGGTCTATATATATATATAAATAGATATACTGTAGCCTACCAGCCCCCTATACACAGGTCTGCTTTCAAATAGTGTCAAAGAACAGTATATACTGTAAATGTTTTTATATATATATATGTAACGATAGACTGTAGCCTATCATATACCGGTCTGGTTTAAATAGACTGGTAAAGTGTAGAGAGTAAACTGGTTTGATTGTGACTGTAGCCTACCAGCAACCTATACAAAGATCTGCTTTAAATAGACTGGCAAAGTGTAGAGGTTAAACTGGTTTCATTGTGCCTGTAGGCTGTAGCCAGCAATCTATAAACAGATCAGTATAGTGGTTCAACTGGTTTGATTGTGCCTGTAGGCTGCAGCCAGCTACCAGCAACCTGTATCCAGATCTGTTTTACAAAGTGTGGAACAGAAGCATCAACTTTTAAAGCCAGTGTGACTGTGTTTGCGGGCAGCCAGCATACAGCTTCTACACTGCAATAAAAGGAAATCTAAGCCAGACCAACTATCTTGTATAAAGAGTAAAGTGTTTTTTTTTTCTCTCTTCACTGTAGCGTGTGGTTTGTCTTCTTTGTCTCAGGAAGTGGTGGGCATCACCCTGGGCATCGATGCCAATAAGATCAGCTGTCATGTGAAGAGAGTGGGTGGAGCCTTCGGGGGCAAGGTCATGAAGATTGCTTCTCTGTCTGCTATAGCGGCCACTGCCGCATGGAAGTAAGGGCCAACGTTAGTAGATTTGGACGTAAACGACCGAAATGATTAAAAGAAAATGTTTTAAATAAAAGGTTTAAAATAAAAAATGAACTAATGATCTAACTTTTTTGTTTTAGCATTTGCCTTTGAACTACAGGGAGTTATTATTCATATTTCACAAGTAAATGAAACCGTCAGTGTTAAGACGGTATTTGGTGCATATTTTCATGGCAGGACTGGAAGAGCTGTCCGCTGTTCCCTTGAGCGTGGCGATGACATGCTGATCACCAGCGGGAGGCACCCATTCTTAGGGAAATACAAGGTTCCTCACACCAAAACAAAATGGAGCACTCACTGGGCTTCAGCTAATACAACATATAATAACACAGCACCACCATAATGGACAAATCACTGGCATTCAGTTAACACTACATAATACACCCCAAACAAAATAAAGAAATCCCTGGGATTCAGTTAACACCACGACATAATCTAACTCATCCCACAGTGTGTTTCCATGTCAACCCCAGCAGCATCATGACAGGATGTTCTCTTTCCTTGAAGGTTGGTTACAACAGTGATGGCACCATTGTGGCTGCAGACATCACCTATTACAGCAACGGAGGCTGCACTTTGGATGAGTCTTCCTTTGTAAGCGATAACCTTTTAGTCATAAAACACTTTAATAATAATAATAATAATAATACATTTTACTTGTGGAAGCCTACTGGTAATGTTGTTTTCCCCAGATCATGGACAAAGCTTACTGGTTCTAAGGTTAATGTTGTTTTCCCCAGATCATGGACAAAGCTTACTGGTTCTAGGGTTAATGTTGTTTTCCCCAGATCATGGACAAAGCTTACTGGTTCTAAGGTTAATGTTGTTTTCCCCAGATCATGGACAAAGCTTACTGGTTCTAGGGTTAATGTTGTTTTCCCCAGATCATGGACAAAGCTTACTGGTTTTAAGGTTCATATTGTTTTCCCCAGATCATGGACAAAGCTTACTGGTTCTAAGGTTAATGTTGTTTTCCCCAGATCATGGACAAAGCTTACTGGTTTTAAGGTTCATATTGTTTTCCCCAGATCATGGACAACGCTTACTGGTTCTAAGGTTAATGTTGTTTTCCCCAGATCATGGAGAAGGCTCTACTCCACATGGACAATGGCTACAGGATCCCCAACCTGCGTGGCTGGGGTTTTGTCTGCAGGACCAACCTGCCGTCCTACACCGCCTTCCGTGGCTTCGGAGGGCCTCAGGGGCTCACCGTGATCGAGAGCGTGGTGCACGAGGTGGCCGTTCACTGCGGCCTCCCGCCCGACCAGGTCAGAGGTCACGCAAACACGCAAAAGGGGTCAAAGGCCGGCAGAACGTTTGCCGTGAGGTGCTGTAGTCACTAGATAGCAAAATAAATGTTTTGATTTATCAGGGAGTTAAAAGTCCTTAATTCAGGTTTATGTTTGTTTGGAAGTATTATTTATAGTTTGGATAACTATGAGATTTAAATTGAGACAATTTAAAAATATATATTTTACTGACTTGAACCTCCAAAAATAAGGAAAATAAATAAAAAAGGTCCCTTGTGTGTGCCTGGTTGCCTCGAACCAACCACTCTGAAAGTCTACGAAATGTGCTATACAAATAGATTTCAATTTCTTATATTATATTTCATATTAATATATTCTCATATAGTTCAAGAAAATATATATTTATATATTTATATTGACATTTCTCCCAAGGTGAGGCAGATAAACATGTACCAAGATGAGGAGTCATACACCCACCACGGCCAGCTCTTCTCCCCCAGGGACATGGTGCGTTGCTGGGATGAATGTCTGACCAAGGCCAGGTACCAGGAGAGGCTCCAGGCCATCCAACAGTTCAACAGATACAACCGCTGGAAGAAGAGAGGCATATCTGTCGTGCCGCTTAAGTTTGGCGTTGGATTCTCCAAGGGCTTCTATAACCAGGTAAAAAAACATCCCTTTATTGATTAATGATCTTGACTTATGTATTAAATGTATGTTATGTAAAACTGTATAAATATACTGTGTATTTTATATAATATTATATACTTGAGTAAAGGTTTCTGTAACCAGGTAAAGAAGCTTAAATTGTTTCACTTTCTTTAATAAATATCGCCATTTACCTAATTATTATTAATAAATATACTCAATGATTATATGATTTTAGTAAAGGGTTCTATAATAAGGTGAGGAATATTAGTTGATTAAGTATATTATGCACTGTATGTGCTTTCGCATATCTTTTTTTAAATATAAGTTAACATGAATGTATTCATCCAATAAATAAATAAAATAAAACATAAATACACAATGTCTAATATGTAACATATACTTGAGTAAGGGATCCCATAACCAGGTACAGAATTTTAGTTTGTTTAGTTTAGTCTTTACTTAATATAGTCATTTACACAAATGCGATCCTAATACTACGTATTTGAGTCACTTTTAGGATGGTGCTATTATTTTATCTGAGGACAGCCAATGCTTCTGATCACAAACACCGAACACTGTGTCAAGCCCCAGTTATAAAAATATGAAATGTTTAAAGGCCCTATTTGTGCATTTAATAAAGCAAAGCAAACATACAGGTGAGATACATTGTAGTTTCTGCCTGGTGCTTGCCTCCCATGCAGGGTGCAGCGCTGGTGAACATCTACAAAGATGGCTCCGTGCTGGTCACACATGGAGGCACTGAGATGGGGCAGGGCATCAACACCAAAGCCATCCAGGTTTAATCTCTCTCTCTCTCTCTCTCTCTCTCTCTCTCTCTCTCTCTCTCTCTCTCTCTCTCTCTCTCTCTCTCTCTCTCTCTCTCTCTCTCTCTCTCTCTCTCTCTCTCTCTCTTCTCTCTCTCTCTCTCTCTCTCTCTCTCTCTCTCTCTCTCTCTCTCTCTCTCTCTCTCTCTCTCTCTCTCTCTCTCTCTCTCTCTCTCTCTCTCTCTCTCTCTCTCTCTCTCTCTCTCTCTCTCTCTCTCTCTCTCTCTCTCTCTCTCTCTCTCTCTCTCTCTCTCTCTCTCTCTCTCTCTCTCTCTCTCTCTCTCTCTCTCTCTCTCTCTCTCTCTCTCTCTCTCTCTCTCTCTCTCTCTCTCTCTCTCTCTCTCTCTCTCTCTCTCTCTCTCTCTCTCTCTCTCTCTCTCTCTCTCTCTCTCTCTCTCTCTCTCTCTCTCTCTCTCTCTCTCTCTCTCTCTCTCTCTCTCTCTCTCTCTCTCTCATATAACAGTAACAGAAATAAAAAAGTAATCAAATATTCAAAGCCCATGGAGTGAAAGATCCGGGTTTGCTGACCGGAACCTAAAACAAGGAAAAATAACTTATGTTTCATTTCTTCAACTTTTTTTTTTTTTTTTTTTTATCTGAAAAATATATTTTCAGTGCTCGATTCCACGTTCACTTGTACAAAATGAACCTGCTCAACGGTAAGCTGATCTATACCATACACATAACATCCGCCCATCCTGTTGGAGGGTTACCATTTTGGTGAAGGGCGTGCACAAAGTCTGTTCTCCTGTCTCTGTGTGCCGTGGATCAAGTGGAACCCTCGAACCCCCAAGCAGGGTCTGAAACGAACACCCGCTAAGCGCCTTGGGCTAACACAGTTTAGAAGAAAAAAAAAACAATCAGATATTCAAAGACCATGGACTGAAAGATCCAGGTTTGCTGACCGGAACCTAAAACAAAGAAAGAGAAAATTCATTCAGGAAAAGAAACCTAAATTCTATATGAAAAATATATTAAAAGTGCTTGATTAGAGGTCTACAAATTTGGCTTTGATTAATCTTATCTTGCGCAAAATTAACCTTGTTAATGTTAAACGAATCAAGGCTATATACATATAGAGAGAGTATAGTATAGTATAGTTTAGTATCCGCCCATCCTGTTGGAGGGTTACCATTTTGGTGAAGGGCGTGACGCAGGCCAGACAGGCCTTCTCTGGAGTAGCAGGGCTGGAAAGAGAGAAAGGACCGACCAATCCCGACTCGGCACGCGCCGCCGCCACCGCGTCTTTGATGGCAAAGAAGACAGCGCTGCCGAGGAAGAGGGCAGGCTCACCAATGCCCTGTAGGGGGCGCCAAACCACAGGGTTTCATATGGACTGCAATGTCCACTAAAGTGTTGGAATTGAATTAAAAATAAAAGGATATTTTATATTATTTTCATATATTGGATTTGTTACTTAAAGTAAGGCTAACAGTTTGTTTTTGTCTGGTACTCTGGTAACCAGACGGAGATGTGTCCATAGCCCCCTCACCTTGGAGGAGTAGATGGCGTGGGGGTTGTCAGAGCCCGGCAGCAGGTAAACATTGAACTGTAAGGGGATGTCGCAGACGGCAGGGATCTTGTACTGGGACGGACCCCGGGTATAGAGCATCCCGCTGGGGGAAAACTTCAGCTCCTCCAGGGTGTAAAGACCCAGACCCTGGATGAAGGCTCCCTCGATCTGGGATACACACACACACACACACACACACAGACACACACACACACACACACACAAATCCTTATTGACCAACCATCCTCTGAGCTTTGCTTGGCTGAATGAGATCCACTCAAAGCCCAGTGTGTAGCTGAAGTCTGACCTGCCCGATGTCCACTGAGGGGTTGATGCTGTGACCGATGTCCATCACAATGTCTGTCCTCACAGTCTAGTGAAGGATTGGCAAAACACACAGGGAAACAAAACAACTCAATACTTTTACAAAAACAGCCACAAACACATTTCCTGTAGTGTATTCCTGTAATGTTTTTACTCAAAGCAAAATCATGAAACACTATCACGATATCAGGCTAGTCTCAAAAAGACTCAAAACCCAATTTTTGTGGGGGATCACAGATTCTTCAGTACGATAATTATGAATAGTGTTATGGTGTCTAACAGTGTTACTAAAATATAATAAAAAAGAAAAGCCATGTCACTGCTATACTTCAGATATTGAAATATAGCAAAACCAAGCCCATAGCTAATATCGGTCCAGTACCCTGTAGTCTCCAGTGAGACAGTCCAGCTCCACCTCACTGGAACAGGCTCCATAAGTGTAGTAAGCATACGGCTGGCCTTCCTGGGACTCCCAGTTCATATAGCTGTCTGGCCCTCTGCAACACACACACATTGTCCTGCTTAGACACTGATACATTATCCTGACAGTTCATATAGCTGTCTGCCCCTCTTCAACACACACACATTGTCCTGCTTAGACACTGATACATTATCCTGACAGTTCATATAGCTGTCTGCCCCTCTTCAACACACACACATTGTCCTGCTTAGACACTGATACATTATCCTGACAGTTCATATAGCTGTCTGCCCCTCTGTAACACACACACATTGTCCTGCTTAGACACTGATACATTATCCTGACAGTTCATATAGCTGTCTGCCCCTCTGTAACACACACACATTGTCCTGCTTAGACACTGATACATTATCCTGACAGTTCATATAGCTGTCTGCCCCTCTTCAACATACACACATTGTCCTGCTTAGACACTAGTACTTTAGTCATCAGGCCCTGTTCAATACACAATGCAACCTTCATAAATACAGATTAGAAAAACACATTAATATGATTTTGCTGCAGCTTGTTTAATCTGAAGTCTGAATTTTGTTTATTAATTAAAGTAGTAGCGCAAGTACGCCAATTGACAGGATCTATAAAGACGTTGATGAAATGAAACATCTCTTCACCTGTGGTATCCAGTGGCTGACAGACTAATCTTCTGAAAGTAGGCTGTCTTGGTCTACACCAAATAGAAAACAAGCAAACGGTAAATTACATTGCCATGTGTTAAGGCTTTTGTTTTGTTTCAACAGTAATCAAAGTGCCATACCCAGGTTTCCCATGATGCATCAGGTTGCTGTTTTCTTATTGGTTCCAGTCGTTGGTATAGAGTCTGGCATGCATCCTGGAGAAATGAAAGATAAACATCCTGTTGACAACACGGACAACTTCCTTCTACAAACTAACAAAACCATAGATAACGTTTATACTTTGAGATAAGAAATAACTAGTGTTTGTGGCAACACATTAAGCACTACTCCCTGAAAGCAGAAACATTATATACTCAAACACAGTAGATCAAAGAATGTGTCAAAATGTTTCACTTCAGAGGAATTAACCCCCCCCCCCCTGCTACCTCTAAGGGGCGCCACACCATCACTGTCACACCACTGAAGTCCTGTTGGGTTCCTCTGCCGGACGTACCTTGACGGCCATGCCGTTGGCGTCGGTCCCAAAGGAAGCGGCGGTGGGACTGGTGTTTGGCACCGTGGTGGTGCTGGTCTCTGTCAAGTGGATCAGAGAGGGCGGGATGTGGAGCTCTCTGCTAGCCACCTAGAGGGGGAAGGAGAGGGAGACAGGAGAGGGAGAGAGGAGGGAGAGATGGAGAGAAAAGCAGATTAGTGATACGGGTGAGAGAGAAAAGTTTAAATGGCGGCCCACTAAACAGTACCTGCTGTATTTTGATGTGTATCACTAAACAGTACCTGCTGTATTTTGGTGTGTATCTCTAAACAGTACCTGCTGTATTTTGGTGTGTATACCTAAACAGTACCTGCTGTATTTTGGTGTGTATCTCTAAACAGTACCTGCTGTATTTTGGTGTGTATCTCTAAACAGTACCTGCTGTATTTTGGTGTGTATCACTAAACAGTACCTGCTGTATTTTGGTGTGTATCTCTAAACAGTACCTGCTGTATTTTGGTGTGTATCTCTAAACAGTACCTGCTGTATTTTGGTGTGTACCACTAAACAGTACGTGCTGTATTTTGGTGTGTATCCCTAAACAGTACCTGCTGTATTTTGGTGTGTATCTCTAAACAGTACCTGCTGTATTTTGGTGTGTATCTCTAAACAGTACCTGCTGTATTTTGGTGTGTATCTCTAAACAGTACCTGCTGTATTTTGGTGTGTATCACTAAACAGTACCTGCTGTATTTTGGTGTGTATCACTAAACAGTACCTGCTGTATTTTGGTGTGTATCTCTAAACAGTACCTGCTGTATTTTGGTGTGTATCTCTAAACAGTACCTGCTGTATTTTGGTGTGTATCCCTAAACAGTACCTGCTGTATTTTGGTGTGTATCTCTAAACAGTACCTGCTGTATTTTGGTGTGTATCACTAAACAGTACCTGCTGTATTTTGGTGTGTATCACTAAACAGTACCTGCTGTATTTTGGTGTGTATCTCTAAACAGTACCTGCTGTATTTTGGTGTGTATCACTAAACAGTACCTGCTGTATTTTGGTGTGTATCTCTAAACAGTACCTGCTGTATTTTGGTGTGTATCTCTAAACAGTACCTGCTGTATTTTGGTGTGTATCTCTAAACAGTACCTGCTGTATTTTGGTGTGTATCCCTAAACAGTACCTGCTGTATTTTGGTGTGTATCACTAAACAGTACCTGCTGTATTTTGGTGTGTATCTCTAAACAGTACCTGCTGTATTTTGGTGTGTATCTCTAAACAGTACCTGCTGTATTTTGGTGTGTATCTCTAAACAGTACCTGCTGTATTTTGGTGTGTATCCCTAAACAGTACCTGCTGTATTTTGGTGTGTATCTCTAAACAGTACCTGCTGTATTTTGGTGTGTATCACTAAACAGTACCTGCTGTATTTTGGTGTGTATCTCTAAACAGTACCTGCTGTATTTTGGTGTGTATCTCTAAACAGTACCTGCTGTATTTTGGTGTGTATCACTAAACAGTACCTGCTGTATTTTGGTGTGTATCCCTAAACAGTACCTACTGTATTTTGGTGTGTATCACTAAACAGTACCTGCTGTATTTTGGTGTGTATCCCTAAACAGTACCTGCTGTATTTTGGTGTGTATCTCTAAACAGTACCTGCTGTATTTTGGTGTGTATCCCTAAACAGTACCTGCTGTATTTTGGTGTGTATCTCTAAACAGTACCTGCTGTATTTTGGTGTGTATCCCCTGTCCCATCTCAATGCCTCCATGGTTCACCAGAACGGAACCGTCTTTGTAGATGTGGACCAGAGCCGCAGCCTGACAGACACACACACACATCGCCAGAATCACTAACAGTCAGTGAAAAATGATTGTAATCTCTATAAATAATAATAATGAATAAATGACTTAGTCCCTCTCAGGAGCCTAACACCCAAAGCGATGTTATGAGTCAGTTATTAACTCGGACCTGGTTAAGGAAGCCTTCTGCAAAGCCGATGCCATATTTAATAGGGATGATTGACAGGCCCCTCTTCTTCCAGCGGTTGGTCTGGTTGAACTGGGCGATGGCGCTGCGTCTGTTAGCGTAGTCCGACTTGGCTTTGCACAGGTCCCAGCATCGGTGAAGGTTCTCTGGGTCAAACTCGTACTTGAAGTGGGTCTGGGACGGGCCTCGGTACATGTTGACCTCACGGATCTGTCCGGAAACGAGAGACAGCAACGAAACAGGACATTTGATCAACTTTTACAAATCTGACAAAGTCATTATAAATCATTTAACATTTAATCATAAACATTTAAACATTTAATCATACAAAAAAAAATGTTTTTGCATGCTCAATCAATTTGGTTTGGTGCGTTTTATTTGATTCAATGATTCGGATCTACGAAAACCTCACATCAAATCAGTCACTTGGTCGAAATTAAATACAACATACTTTTTGGTCCTGTATCATTATTATTTTATATTTACTCAATAATGTTAATGGCAACATAACATGTTAATGGAAACATAATGTTTTGTTTTACTCTTTTAGGTTTCTTCTATCCTCTTTAAACGGTTCCTGTTGCTACACACACCTACTCTGTGGTACTAAACATTGACATAAAGTGTGTGTGTGTTTATGTGTGTGTCTGAAAGTGATGTACTATTTTTAGGGACGCTCACCTCATCTCCTCTAAAGTGTTTGTGTGTATATATATATATGTGTGTGTGTGTGTGTGTGTGTGTGTGTGTGTGTGTGTGTGTGTGTGTGGTCTGATTTGTTATGGTCGCTCCACACACCTCCTCTGCGGTCCTTCCTAGCTTCATGGCCACGTCGTTGATCATGTTCTCTACGACCATCATGCACTGGGGTACCCCAAACCCCCGGAATGCCGTGTTGGAGGGCATGTTGGTGCGACAGGCGGAAGAATAACCACGCAGGTTGGGAATGTTGTAAGCATTGTCCATGTGAAGAAGGAACTTCTCAATGATCTTAAGGCACAACAGGCAACATGGCACAGATTTGAATGCTCAGAATCTTAAAATAGGAAAAGTAGAAAGGTGTACAGGACTTCTATTTCCAGGATTCCATAAGTTAATGTTTAACAAAAGGTAAATATACCAGGTACAAATAACAGTCTGAAGATACATACATAGAGTATATGTATATATTCCATGTATTTAAAGGTATAAAGGTATCAAATAACAGTTTGAAGATACATACATACATACATACATACAGTATATGTATATATTACATGTATTTAAAGGTATGAAGGTATCAAATAACAGTTTGAAGATACATACATACAGTATATGTATATATTACATGTATTTAAAGGTATAAAGGTATCAAATAACAGTTTGAAGATACATACATACAGTATATGTATATATTACATGTATTTAAAGGTATAAAGGGTTCAGACTCACCACAAGAGACTCGTCTGAGGTGTTGCCAGCGTTGGCATAGTAACGAATATCGGCAGCAACTATCTTTCCATCAGCCATAAAGCCCACCTGAAACCAGAATAGAAACCAGGATAGAAACCAGAATTCTACTTAGTAGAAACCACGGTAAAAGTATTTTGTTTTATAGTATTTTCGTTGCAGTGCAGTACCTTGTATGTGCCCAGAACAGGGTGTCTACCCCCTGAGATCAGCATGTCCTCTCCCCTCTCCAGAACACATCGGATGGGACGGAATGTTCTATTGAGGTTTACAGTAGAGGAGAGTAGTGCAGTATTACAGTAGTACAGTATTACAGTAGAGTAGTATAGTATTACAGTAGAGGAGAGTAGTGCAGTATTACAGTAGTACAGTATTACAGTAGAGTAGTATAGTATTACAGTAGAGGAGAGTAGTGCAGTATTACAGTAGAGGAGAGTAGTACAGTATACTGCATGGTGACCAGGGTTATAGTGAACACACTTCCATGCAGTACAGTATTACAGTATAGTAGAGTAGTACAGTATACTGCATGGTGACCAGGGTTATGGTGAACACACTTCCATGCAGTACAGTATTACAGTATAGTAGAGTAGTACAGTATACTGCATGGTGACCAGGGTTATAGTGAACACACTTCCATGCAGTACAGTATTACAGTATAGTAGAGTAGTACAGTATACTGCATGGTGACCAGGGTTATAGTGAACACACTTCCATGCAGTACAGTATTACAGTATAGTAGAGTAGTACAGTATACTGCATGGTGACCAGGGTTATAGTGAAAACACTTCCATGCAGTACAGTATTACAGTATAGTAGAGTAGTACAGTATACTGCATGGTGACCAGGGTTATAGTGAACACACTTCCATGCAGTACAGTATTACAGTATAGTAGAGTAGTACAGTATACTGCATGGTGACCAGGGTTATAGTGAACACACTTCCATGCAGTACAGTATTACAGTATAGTAGAGTAGTACAGTATACTGCATGGTGACCAGGGTTATGGTGAACACACTTCCATGCAGTACAGTATTACAGTATAGTAGAGTAGTACAGTATACTGCATGGTGACCAGGGTTATAGTGAACACACTTCCATGCAGTACAGTATTACAGTATAGTAGAGTAGTACAGTATACTGCATGGTGACCAGGGTTATGGTGAACACACTTCCATGCAGTACAGTATTACAGTATAGTAGAGTAGTACAGTATACTGCATGGTGACCAGGGTTATAGTGAAAACACTTCCATGCAGTACAGTATTACAGTATAGTAGAGTAGTACAGTATACTGCATGGTGACCAGGGTTATGGTGAACACACTTCCATGCAGTACAGTATTACAGTATAGTAGAGTAGTACAGTATACTGCATGGTGACCAGGGTTATAGTGAACACACTTCCATGCAGTACAGTATTACAGTATAGTAGAGTAGTACAGTATACTGCATGGTGACCAGGGTTATGGTGAACACACTTCCATGCAGTACAGTATTACAGTATAGTAGAGTAGTACAGTATACTGCATGGTGACCAGGGTTATAGTGAACACACTTCCATGCAGTACAGTATTACAGTATAGTAGAGTAGTACAGTATACTGCATGGTGACCAGGGTTATAGTGAACACACTTCCATGCAGTACAGTATTACAGTATAGTAGAGTAGTACAGTATACTGCATGGTGACCAGGGTTATGGTGAACACACTTCCATGCAGCCACGGCCGTGATGCAGGCCAGGACTGTGGTTTTGGTGAGCTTTCCTCCGAAGGCTCCCCCGATCCTTTTGACGATGCAGGAGACCCTGTTGGAAGGGATGTCCAGAGTCTCGGCAACTGCCTCCTAAAAACAAAACCGTCCAAGAGGACAAGAACATCTCCCTTCATTAAAAACCAGGTCAATGAAAACAGCAGAGAGGGTTAAAGAAACACTCATACACAAGTATTTATTTTGTACAAATAAGTGCTTACGGATGATACATTCCAATATATACATTTGATTTATTCTTCATTCAAAAAGAACTCTTTTGCACAAAAAAATAATTCCTATGAAATGTAACGCCTAACAACTTCATAATCAATAATCAAATGAAGACTTAAGTTAGAGTTAGGATATCAACCTCTAAATGTTGTTCACCTCCAAATGTAAATGACAGGTAGTTTACCTGGGTGCACGCTGGATGCTGGCAGGCCACGTACACTGTCATCTCCTTCTCCTCTCCTGACGGCACCACCAGCATGCTCTGAGTCTCCATATAGAAGTGTTCCTGCCCGCTCAGACGCATCTCACCTTTCACGCCACAAAAACACAAACGATTGTTAAAGAACACTCGTTTTGCTTCTCTCCACTACGGCTAAAAGCAACCAACTCTCCACGCATCAAATCATTGGTTTTGAGGAAAATGACACTCAACTTTCAAACTGCCATTTGACACCATTCCAAATCACTGGGGCCCTCCTCTGGAGATATCAACATTCTGTAATCAGAGCTGTCGGTGTCGCTAGGCAACAGTGCTGTGAAGCTAGCTAGCCGGGCTAAGGGTCTCATTTCCCAGGTCACTAGGTACTGGTAGGTGAAAGAGGGTCCTGGGGTTGAGTTATTACTGCAGAGAGATCCTCTCTCAGACGATGGAAAAACATCAGCTGTGTCTTAAGATGCTCCCAGAAAGAAAAATGGCCAAACCTTCATAAATTTGATCGACAGCATCAAAGGCCTTGGTCACGTTGCCCTGTTCGATTACTCGGCGAGGCTCAAAATAAGAGTTCTTCTCAATGGCCTCCTATCAAACAGACACAAAGACAGGGTGAAAGGAGAGATGGTCACCTAAAAATATACCATGTTTGCTATAATTCATATGCACTATCATCAAAGATCTATGAGATACTTGGTGTATATACGTTACACAGAGGTTCATTAGAGATCAGTGGTAAATACAATAGCATCATTCTGAATAATGTCCTGGTGTTTAGCAGTGTGATTACATATTTTAGTGTGTTTGAAGGTCATGCCCTCAAAGCCAATCCCATCGACAAAGGGTTTCACAGCCCTTTATTATATTAACTTTATGAATGAATGTATTAATTGGTGTTCATTATGATAAAGGTCTCCACAGACTTATATTAACTTTATGAATGAATGTATTAATATGTATTGATTATGATAAAGGTCTCCATTGACTTATATTAACTTTATGATTGAATGTATTAATATGTGTTGATTATGATAAAGGTCTCCACAGACTAATATTAACTTTATGAATGAATGTATTGATATTTATTGATTATAATAAAGGTCTCTACAGACTAATATTAACTTTATGAATGAATGTATTGATATTTATTGATTATAATAAAGGTCTCTACAGACTAATATTAACTTTATGATTTAATGTATTAATTTGTGCTGATTACGATAAAGGTCTCCACAGACTTATATTCTATTGACTTTATGAATGAATGTATTAATATGTGTTGACTACAGACCTCCACGGTGTAGACTGGGTCCGGTAGGTCTTCATAATAAACCTTCACGGCTGCCGCCCCTAGCTTGGCGTGTGTCTTGGTGTCAGCGACCACGGCACACAGTAGCTGGCCCACACACGACACCTGGAGGGACAGAACATACAACACGCGTGTTCATCTACACACGCTAACACAGTAACACGGCCAACTGAAGTGAAGGACAGCTCAACCAATCGCTGAACCAGCTGGTGATTGACTGGCCAACAATGACGTGAACGTAGTTGAAAAAAGAGAAGTCTCAAATTGATCTTCCCTCCTAAATAAAGGCTGTTATTATAATTACTACTACTACTAATAATAGACCAGTTCAGTTTTGTTTCAGTTCCGTGTTATGAACATTTAGAATTTGAGTTGACGTGTGATACAATATCATCACACACACACACACGCACACACACACACACACACACACACACACCTCCTTTTCGGCCAGTAGTTCCTCGTGGTAGCCGGACCAGGTGCGGACCTTCCTCCCAGGGATATCACTGTGTGTGATGACGTCCACCACTCCCTGGAGCCTAAGGGCCTCACTGGTGTCCAGGTCTCTAACGGGGTTTGTAGAAACCCTTACAGATTAGAGCCTTGATTTCCAGTCTACACGCACATAGACAATATAGGAAGGTTTTAGACAGATACATAGAGATATAGATCACAAACACAAAGTATAGCATTGAGTTCCAGTCTACATGCAAGAATATAATATAGGAAGGTTATAAACAGATACATAGAGCTATAGATCACAAATACAAAGTATATCATTGAGTTCAAGTCTACATACACGTAGACAATATAGGAAGGTTATAAACAGATACATAGAGATATAGATCACAAACACAAAGTATGGCATTGAGTTCAACTATGCATACTGCACAAGATGTAGTTGAAATGTTTGCCTGCCGAGAACACAACCAGGCTTTAATCGATTGGATTTCTTCTCCATTTGCCAGCAAAAAAAGAGAGGAAAACAACATTCACTTTGTTCCATGCGCGAAACATGACCTTTTCTTCCAACAGTAAACAGAACGGCAGGACAACAAATGGGCCGTTTTCCAAGATGTCTTGTGATCCGGTAAAGATTTGAATCAAGCCAACTTTATTACTCGACAGAAACTGAACTGTAAAGGATATGACTCGTGTTTATGGATGGTGAGAACATTTAGAGGTATTTGTAAAATTGTTTATAGATCTTGAGGAAAAGAAAAGTTGGAAAACAACTGCTGGTGTTTGAGAACAAACTCGTGTAAATCATCTTAAAGGGGCAGTTCTCAATTTTCTGAAAACACGAGTTATCCAGGACTAAATAAAATCATAATAATCATCATAATGTCACATTATAATATAACTATAAATAATAAAGTTAATAAACATCCTCCTGGTGTTGACCGTCGTCACACATGGACTCTCTGGTCTCTCTGCTCTGACAGAATTTGCTTCACATTTCAAGCTTCTCTAACATCCAACCATAAAACAATCGTAAAAGCTCAAAGTACAATCTCATGGCGCTGTCTACCTTACGTTAAGGTCAGGCAAATAGAATTAAACAGCCTGAAAGAGTCTCATGCTGTCTACACAAGGGGCCTAGGCAGTTCTCACAGGATCAGGTGCCTTGTGAGACAAATTTCAAGTTGGTAAAAAATAATAATATATGTATGCAGTAACATTCAAAAGTTTGGACACACTGTCTCACTCAAGTGAATGCGAATTTTTGTCTGAACTTTTGACTGGTACTCTCTCTATATATATATAAATACAGTACTGTGCAAAACTTTTAGGCAGATGTGAAAAAATGCTGGCAAAAATTTGAAAGCAAAGAGTGGTCACAGCAAATATTGATTTGATTTAGATTGTTCATTTGTTCATTCACTTTGCATTTAGTTAATTGATCAAAACAAAGGATTAACATTTCGATTTTTGAAAGCATTCTTACTTTACACTCCTGCCTATAACGTTTTCCCAGTACTGTATATGTATGAGCAGCGGAAAGGTGAGCGTGTGGGTGGACTAGTCTTACAGGATCTTAGTGTGTGAGGTAGTCTTACAGGATCTTAGTGTGTGAGCTAGTCTTACAGGATCTGAGTGTGTGAGCTAGTCTTACAGGATCTTAGTGTGTGAGCTAGTCTTACAGGATCTTAGCGTGTGAGCTAGTCTTACATGATCTTAGTGTGTGAGCTAGTCTTACATGATCTTAGCGTGTGGCCGTGTGCTGGTCACCAGCACCAGAAACAGCTCCCCCTCTGTCTTTGGGACGTCGTCACAGTACACCGCCTCACCCGTGGCCTGGCTGAGGGCAGAGCGATGCATCATGGGACGGCCCACTGGGTCCACACCGCCCTGACCCTCCAACACACCCTGAGGAGGAAAAGGAGGAGGAGGAGGAGGAGGAGGAAAAGAGGGGGAGGAAAAAATGTGGAGAGGAAGAACATGGGGAAAGTAGTAAAAGAGGAAGAGGAGTAGAAGAGGGAGAGAATGAGTAAGTTAGTTAAGAATTCTGGAAGCAGTACAGCTTTGAGTAGTTTGGAAGTAGTACAGCTTTGAGTAGTTTGGAAGTAGTACAGCTTTGAGTAGTTTGGAAGTAGTACAGCTTTGAGTAGTTTGGAAGTAGTACAGCTTTCAGTAGTTTGGAAGCAGTACAGCTTTGAGTAGTTTGGAAGTAGTACAGCTTTGAGTAGTTTGGAAGTAGTACAGCTTTCAGTAGTTTGGAAGTAGTACAGCTTTCAGTAGTTTGGAAGTAGTACAGCTTTCAGTAGTTTGGAAGTAGTACAGTGTTAAGTCGTTTTAAATAAGTACAATCTTAAGAAGTTTTGAAGTAGTGCAGCTTTAAGTAGTTTTGAAGTAGTGCAGTGTTAAGTAGTTTTGAAGTAGTACAGCTTTAAGTAGTTTTGAAGAGGTACAGCGTTCAGTTGTTTTGAAGTAGTACAGTGTTATGTCGTTAAATCTATAGCTGAGTAATGCTGACGGACAGTGACTCAGTCCCACCTGGAAGTCCTGGATGCTGGGCTGCAGTTTTCTGGGCAGAGGCCGGACAGCACTGTGGACGCCCTCAGGAAGCTCCTCTGTGATCACGTTCTGTGAAGCAGAACCAGGATGTGTTCACAAACAACCGCAAGGCTTGTTCTTACCCACCTGGGCTTATGGAAAGGAATTTGCTGGACTAATAAGCACGTGTTCCCACCTTTAAATGATCATCTCTAAGAGGAAGGTCTTGTATTGTTGGGGTGTGACGGGCCACAATTTATCAAATCCAAAATTGTGAAATGATGAATTCATTTGGTCTTACAGTATTTCTTTTTTGGGGTCATTTTACTCTATTACTTTTATTTAAGAAATTGCCTGGTCGCTGTTAAAACCCTTTGTAGCACTGTTAAGAAAAGTTCTATAGAAAACCAAGGTCTTCTTATTCTGATGAAGGAGTTGTACCATCTCTCTGAGTCTCTGCAGCACGTGCAGGTTGAATTTGAACAGCAGGCTGAGAGTGAGGGACCTCCTGAACTCCACCTTCCCTCCAGGAGCCGACAGGGGCAGAGACACCTCGTCCAGCAGGCTGGTGTAGGCCTCAGACAGGGTCCCCTCGTCCCAGCGCCTGGGTCAGGGTGGAGCAGGGCAGGAGGGACTCACCATCATCATCATCAACATAGGCGTGGACAGGGTAAGTGTGTGTGCGTGTGTGTGTGTGCGTGTGTGCGTGTGTGCGTGGTGTATGCTGACCGTCCTACGATGGCAGCACAGGTCTTGTTGGCGCTGACGGTGCATGGTGCCACTCCTCCGTAGTAGATACTGATCTCCCGGACGACTCGAGAACCCTCCGAGAACATCACCCTCATCCCCGTGGTAACCGTCGCCAAGGCGTTCTCCTTACGAGGGGCCTGGCGGAAAGCCCTCACAATCTCCCACTGCAGGACACAGGAGATAAACGCCCGCATTGATTTAGGGTGGGTTTGGGAGTGTGGGAACTTTGGAGAACCCTACATTAATGTTTAGTAAAAACTCACAGGGCAGACATTGTTACCAAATCTCACAGCAAGGACACTTTAGTCAATAAAGATATAGAAAAATAATAATAATAATAATATATGAATGGTATATCTATGCATAATTCAGGATCCGTTTGTAATTGTGTTATTTTAAATTGTAGCTTTTCTTTTAACGTAATGTCTTACCTTTCTAGAGATAGGAATGAACACAGAAAGGACAATTTCTTCTGGTTTCAGGATTGTTTTACCAAAACCAACAAAGAAGTCCTTATCCAACACAATCTCCCGTTTTCCCTCTGCAAACAACATTATGGTTTTCATCATTCATACAAACCTTTATGCAAACAAGTTCAAAACAATGACTTTGAAAGAATGTGGACTTCCATTCTCACTGCTCCCCTCACCCTTTGAGATGACTCTTAGTTTGCAGTTCCCAGCTGCTAGCACAGGATTCAGGTCTGAGTTTGGAAAGGCACTCACAATGTTGCCTCCAATCGTCTACAAGAACACCAACAGACGGGAAGACACACAGAGAGGTTTGGTAGAAGTTCTGTTTTGTGTTCTGTGTTGACCTTCAGTGATGAGGCCCAGTTGTTCAACTACAGCTAGACCCCGGGGAGTAACAATTATCTCTGTAGTGGAAACGTGGTCCTAGTTAGCCTTGTTTGGCCCTGTAGTGTAAACGTGGTCCTAGTTAGCCCTGTTTGGCCCTGTAGTGGAAACGTGGTCCTAGTTAGCCTAGTTTGGCCCTGTAGTGTAAACGTGGTCCTAGTTAGCCTTGTTTGGCCCTGTAGTGTAAACGTGGTCCTAGTTAGCCTTGTTTGGCCCTGTAGTGTAAACGTGGTCCTAGTTAGCCTTGTTTGGCCCTGTAGTGTAAACGTGGTCCTAGTTAGCCCTGTTTGGCCCTGTAGTGTAAACGTGGTCCTAATAAGCCCTGTTTGTCCCCGTAATGTAAACTAGACCCTGGGCCCCCCTGTTTAAGACTCACGGCCACGTTTCGTATCTGCTGCCCTCCCAGGTTAACCAGCTGCTGGAGCAGAGCTCTGTAGACCTCCGTGTGTTCCGGGGGCAGACTGCCCACTAGACCCTCCAACAGAGACCTCAGCCTGGAGACAGAGGAGCCTGCACCCACCCACACCCCTGGAGAGGAGACACACACACACACGCACACGCACACGCACACACGCACACACACATCACATTACATACAAACACAATCATGCACACAAATACGAACATACAAAAACACATCACACTGATAAACAGCTGACCATATTCATGATTTCCCTCAGATCCATTCAGAGACAAAAGGTGTCATTCATTTGGACGTTGAAAACCCCCTAGAGACATTGGAAGTGTTACGCTGTCTTTGTGAAAACACGGCGTGTTTACCCTCGGCTGTTTGGGTGACCTCAAACAGGTCCTCCACTCTGGTGGGGGATATGATCACAGGGTGAAGGATTCCTTTGAACTTCATGTCTGGACCTTTCAAAACAATACTTTATATTATTAATAAATATTCATAAAACATCACTTTTGCCCACAGTCTTTTTCTTTTCCTAACTTATGTTATCGAGAACGTTTGGAAAAATATTATTACAATTATCAAGCCCATTACTATCATTAGCATGGTGAGGTTAAGTGTCTTCAGTGTACCTATGATGGTGATTCATTGCTATCATTAGCATGGTGAGGCTAAGTGTCTTCAGTGTACCTATGTTGGTGTTTCCCATCACCAGGGGAGCCTGTGGATGTCTGCTCTTCAGCAGGACCAACTCCTCCAGGGAGACAGGGGACACCCAGGTGATCCTCTCCCCACGGAAGGTCTGCGTTCGCTGGGTCTGTGTTTCCGCCATCAGCTATGGGGAGTGTGGAAGGATTGTGGAACACTTTGACCTGAACGTTCTGGTTGGATTCATTACATAAAAACCAAACCACTTGAGATCTGATTAAGAATGTTTGCTTCACAGTTTACATAAATGTATCCTGTGATACACTCAGATTTGACCGTGTAATTCTGCAGGGTCACTATCCCTTCTGTCCCTGTGCCCCTTACGATGAGTTCTGGAGGAAAGATCAGCTCCTGGGAGGGATCCAGAGGGAGGAGGACTGCTTGGTCAAACAGCCGCGGAATGTTCTAGAACACAGTAGAAGAGTTCCGGGTGTGAAAAGAAACTCCCCCTCAACGAACCTCTTTGACAGAAACAACTGGTATTCACAATACAGTATCCAATGCACGGATATCACAAGAGGAAGGCTGAGGCATCGTGATCGGCTTGAAAATATTAGTTTTTAACAACATCAAGACAAGCTAGGAAGACATATGGCGATAGAGTGTGAGTGCTGATTGGCTGAAAGACAGACGTGCATTATGAAACACACTCACGTTTTCATTTTCCTGGAAGGTTCGGTTCCCGTTCAGGCAACAGTCACCCCCGTTACCGTTGGCTTGGCAACAGTTTTCCTCCTACACACGATTTAGAATGACAAAACGTTGAAGTGGTGGTCGGTGACCTCTGGCTCTTATTACTATATGAGTTAGTGACCTTTCAAAAATAACTACTGGTTCTTATATTGATATAACTGAAGGTTTTGGGCTGTTTTATATTTAAACATAGCTAATGTTTTTCTATTGATATGAACGAGGTTGACAGATTGACAGACCTGACAGAAGGTTTTGTAGCCGTCGACAATAGGACGATACCCAGTACAGCGACACAGGTTCCCTGAAATATAACTTGGTATGAATACATCCAAAGACAGAAACGTGCTGCACCATGATCAAGAATACCCTCAAGCAGGGAGTGATTGTGGTTCTCACAGCATGTCTGATGTGTGTGTGTGTGTGTGTGTGTGTGTGTGTGTGTGTGTGTGTGTGTGTGTGTGTGTGTGTGTGTGTGTGTGTGTGTGTATATGTGTACCCCCCAGTGCCTCTGTGATGTCCTCCATGTTGGGCTGTGGTTTGTTCCTGAGTAGAGTGTACATAGACATCACCATTCCTGGGGTGCAGAAGCCACACTGGGAGCCATGGGCCTTGGCCAGACGCTCCTGTACAGAAATGGACAGAAAAGCTGTTATTAGATTTGTAAAGTGTGTGTTTGTGTGTGTGTGTGTGTGTGTGTGTGGTACCTGAACAGGGTGCAGTCTGGTTCGGGTGTTGCCTATCCCTTCCACAGTGGTCACAGCCACTCCCTGGAGCTGACAGACCGGCAGGAGACAAGCGTTGGCTGAGAAGTGGCTTTAAAACAGCGGTCAAGGAGATTAAACACACATTTAATAAACACCAGTGAAGGAGATTAAACACACATTTACACAACATTTAAAAAACACCAGTGAAGGAGATTAAACACACATTTACGCAACATTTAATAAACACCAGTGAAGGAGATTAAACACACATTTACACAACATTTAATTAAGACAAGTGAAGGAGATTAAACACACATTTAAAAAACACTAGTGAAGTAGATTAAACACACATTTACGCAACATTTAATAAACACCAGTGAAGGAGATTAAACCTTGTTGTTGAAATAGATTTTAAGGGTTTCCCAAAATGGGATCTCAATCTCTCGTATATGATTCTGAATTCTTGAGAATTGAACTTTTGGCCAAAACTCAGATTCTGACTCCTCGTCTAAGTCTCAGAAATACTGGACTGGAAGTCTCCATATTGAAAGAACACAGGAAAGTCCTGGGCCTGTCGTACATTATTGACAGTATTATTACAGTATTTTGTTGTTGATGAACAGTGTATTTTGTTGTTGATTAACAGTGTATTTTGTTATTGATTAACAGTGTATGTTGTGGTTGTTTAACCGTGTAATTTCATGCTGCAGCACATCACTCAGGATTACCCCCCATTAGGCCTTCCAAGTGAAAACTTTAAAAAGCCAGCGTTAGAAAGGATACCGGATGGTCTTTGTCCCGGGCTGGTATCTGGACACCATGACGGTGCACGCTCCACACCCTCCTCCTCCACAGCCGTACTTAGTTCCTGTCAGACCCACTGGACACACACACACACAGTCAAGGAGGTAATAATTAACTCATTGCAAAGCCTGGTATCGGACCCAGGTGATCAGTCTGCTTCTTTCTCTTGTCATTTACAATAAGAGTTCTGAAGCCTTAGTGGTTTGTCTAACAGCAATAGAAAGTGATTCAACAACAACAACAACAACAACAACAACAACAACAACAACAGCCACAGCCACAGCCACAGACAACCTAATCAGTTTTCCATGAAACTCTTAAGAGTTTGGCTGCCACAAGCTTATCACACTAGAGTCAAGGACAGGGCAACTCCAATAGCAACTATCAGAAATATCCTCTGCTTGGGCGGCATGCAATCATTAATCAATTTGATTCGATTGCCCTGTCCTGTGAAGGTGGAACATGGCTTTGGTGGGCAGATAAGATCAGCTGACGACAGGTTTTATCCTTATATTCCTGTTTGAGATCTTAGCACAATCTTAGCATTTCCACAAAAACGAATTTGTAGAGAAAGAGAGTGAGGTTGAGTACACGAAAAGGGGCAGTTGGTCTTTTGAAAACCATGATCTCCACCAAAAAGACAGCATGTATACCTGCGGTGCTGTGGTCACACATTCCTACTTCAACAAAACCAAGAGTTGGATAGCTTCAGGGAAGTAGGCCAAGTCGCAAGTTTGATTAAAAAAATGATGAGCGCAGTCATATGCTCTCACATGGTAAAAAGAAAACACTGTTGGAAAATCCAGACCGAAAAAGACATAGTGCTTTTTTGTTAACCTCTATAGGAATATAGCTTCTTTTTCTACAGGATGGTCACATTCTGTGAATTCTAGACATGCCATATAAGCCTTGAGTTTAATACATAATGTAACAATGTGTGCTTCGGACCCGTGGGACAGGAGTATATCCTGTATAACACATCTTAAAAGATAAACCAAGGTTTAAAAATAAAATGTAGACACATTTGCTGGAATGTAGGCCCATACATTCTTCCTAGCAGGTTCAGCAACCTAAAAATAAAGGATTTTGACATAAACTGACTTGACCACAAGAACCACGATCAGTTCTTAGTCTTTTTAAAGATGGTTTTTAAGATGGTCATCCCACAGTTGGAATTACCCCCCCCCCCCCCCCCCCCCAAAAAAAAATAAAAAATAATAATAATAATAATAATAATAATAATAATGTGAAAATATGAATATATGTTTCTACGGTAATGTCATTATCGATTGGATTGCACATAACACCAACTGTAATCTGGGAACCCTATATATATATATATATATATATATATATATATATATATATATATATATATATAAACTTAAAATGAAGACCAGCCTTTTGTTGACCAAAGGATACGTCTCTCTCGGAGATAAGACAACAGCATGGTCTCTGGGTCTGCATTGCTGTCAGTCACCTGTAAATAAAATAAAAAAATAAAAAAGATGGAAGCTGCTGTTTACAAATGCCAAATCAACTGGTATTCAGTTCACGCTGATGAAAGTTTGGGTTTGTAGCTCATAAATCTAGAAATAGACCTACACTTTGGAATAGTTAGAGTAGGTCTATTGCCATATAGCGAGTGGTTTTGTTGAGATAAAGAACAATGAGATCAAGAAATAAAAGTCCATCAAAAACAAGTGCTTTAGAACGGCCAGACTTTAGAACGGACGGGCCAAATAAAAATAGCCTCGAATGTTGGAGTTATAGCCCATGGGCGATTCTTCGAATTGTACTTTTAAGTATTGCATTTTATACTTTATATTGGCAGATTAGATCTGACGTTTATCCGGTAGTTTGTAAAATAGGCATACTTTAGCGATCTGGTTTTACTCCGCATATTTGTCAGAAGGTCGTAATGCATTCCTGCAGAGCCTTCTGCATGGAAATAATTTTCTAGCAATAATCTACACTGGTGCTGGCCAAAAATATGCAAATATGCATACCTTCTCTTACCTTTTTCCCGTTAACAAAAAAGCTCAAACTTTCTGTTTTTCCGTCTTCAGCCATTTCCACTTTTGCGTGCTAGCCTGCTGGAAGTCGAGTTCTCCCGTCGGTCTTTGCTATGAACAGCTCGAACTGTCCTTAAACGCCCCCTTGACAGACAAAGTTTTCTGGATCTTGTTTACCTCTCTTTTTCACTGAACTTCCGCCACGATAATCAGGTTACATATTTGGATTTTTTTTGTATCTTAGTCGATGAACTTTGGATACGAAGTGAAATGCAAACTTTATTTGTGACCTATCATTTTTTTCCTTCAACTAACTCAATATTTGTGTAAACAAAGTAGATACAAGAGCACAACAATTAGTTGAAGCGGGAGGGAAGAAAGCATAGCTTAACATATCGATCAATGGTGCAATATATTCTTCCCATCAGATACATATGGTAGCCTAATAATTGTTCATATTACAATAACAACCAACATTACAAATTAGCCAAGGCCGAGGTCTACCTAAACAAGAATCATTCTGTACAGATTCTATCTAATTGCATTTTTGATTTTGATCCAAACAGTAGGCTGGCCTACTCATCCTTTCAATGTAGATGGATTCTTAGTTTGCTAGAAAACTATACTTTGTTAAATTGAATATAAAACAATGTACACTTTAATGACATGCAGTTCATGTATCTAATCAGAGGATGGCAGTAATACCCTTTACTTGATGACAACAGCATCCAACTACCATAACATGTCCATTTATCAAATTACCTGAATCACATCATCTGCGTGAATTGCGATTGTCTGTGAACAATGGGAGAACACTTGATACCCTGTATGTATTATTGACATGAAAACACGCCACTGCCTGATACGGTTTACTAACAATAGCGATTTTCCTAAATTGCCTATGGGCCTAGCTTTAATGATGTAGTTTGCTTAGCTGTTTTGAATTAAGGGATTTGGCCGTCGAGGTGTAGTGAATCCACAGTTGTTTGATGAACCCCATATTTTGACTGGGTACAGAAATGCAATCTACCATGAAAACTAATGTCATCCCCATGCCTGTATAAGAATAATGGTTTCTTTTTTTCCTTGTAGAGAATGTATTTCAGAGTGTCACCATGGGAAAGTAAAAATGTTACCCTTTCTGAATGGACGAGTCTGCGGAACATGATGAGCGTTGGTTTCAGGTTCTTCACACTGCTCTGCCACTGGGTTCCCACTCCCCGGTACAAGCGCACCTATCAGCACCTCCTGCTGTACGGTAGTGATGTGTAGTTCGACTCTTTTTAACGAGTCGATTAATTTGAGTCAGTCCATTTGACATTATAGTTCGATTCGATTTGGACGCTGAAAAGATTCGTTCGTTCATTTGTGCAGATCACTATTGTACAGGCGATCTCGACACAGCCCGACTTCATCATTTATTATACAGGGTAACAGACTGAGACTAGGTTTCTTTTTCAGCACTACCCTGTTAAAGGCAGAAAAATGAATTAAAACAACTAAACAATCATGAATAAAATAAAATCAATCAAAAAATATATCTATCTATAAATATAATAATATATAGGCTATATATATATACATATATATATACATATATATATATATATATATATATATATATATATATATACATACGTATATATATATATATATATATATATATATATATATATATATATATATATATATATATATATATATATATATTTGCTTGCTTACTTGCTTCCGTCAGGTCTGAGTTAGTGGCATAGAAATGCAATGAAAAGAGAAAATGGGAAATGAAAATATGCTATGGACTATGAAAGCAAATAGGCTAATTGTAGGCTATGCATTTTTTTAAGCATCACTAAACAAAAGCTAGGCCTACAGGCTTTAATATTGATGACAAAGCACAAAGAACTTGAAAGTAATGTTTGGGCTGTCTTACATGCCGTCGGTCGTTAGACACGGCCACAACAATCGAGACACGGCCTTTTAGATTTGGATTCTGAAAATGTCATTATATATTTTGTGAATGAATGTGAATTTACAACTAAAACTACTACCGTGGTGTTGTCTGGAACCGAGTAACATTTCTAAAATAGAAATTAATAGTTTAACAAATTAACAACAACAAGCAACCTTGTCAAAGTCAGTTTTGCTATTCCTTCTTTTAATAATTTCCCCACTCTGAAATGATGCTGTTTTCAATCATGCTATAACCGTTTGGAAACATTTTATTCACTGTTGAACTAAACGTTGATTTCGTGTTTTAATTTTTGACAACAGACTACTCTAAAACAGGAACGGTAGGCTAAGACGGGAAAGGTTACAATTACCAAACTGGTTTAAAACGGGAAAGGTAACACTAGCGTACACCTGTAGTAGGCCTAAAGGGGACATCTCTTACTGGCAGGCAACAAAAACGTGTTGCCTAAGGGGACATCTTTTACTGGCAGCTCTTCATAGTCGCAGCCTTGCGGGTTGGCATGGCAGTAGGCCTAGCCTTTGTTTGTATGAGTGAGAACACTTGACACTCGTCAAAGTCGGGAAACGGAGATCGATGATGATAAGGTTGGTGACACCACTCCCGTTCCCCTCCCATGTTGCAAACTGTCTAAATGTGATCGGCCAAGTTATAATAGCAAACGGTATCAAAGTTACAGAAAATCTTCTTTCAAGCCATTTGTCTTCTCCGTTTATTGCTCTTAATAATTGCTCATTGGATAAATTAATAAGAGGAATTACTTCAAATGGATGTGAAAAAAGGAGTTACAGGGTTAAAAAAAAAAAAAAGTCTGTCATGGTAACAGTGAGACAAGCTGACAACACAGCGGACCCATGAAACACTTTAACGGTTACCAAACACTCTGATAAGATTATTACAACATGTTTGCGTACGTACAAATTAGGAAATGTACGTATGGCCAACAATATTCAAATGTAATTGGAATGCCCCTGCAATACATACGGTTTCCCTGCACTGTGGGGGAACAGGCCAACATCAAGGCACAGTTTTCAGTGACGTCCGCTTTCCCAAATGTAATCAGTATTAATTGAGGACGATTAATTAAGCATTTATGGATAATTGTAGGAGTGAACTAGTTGTCGTGTTGGGCTTGTGCATGTACAAACAATTCCAAGTTGATTTGCGATTTATAAAATTTAATTGCACAAAGGCAGGCGTACGCAAGGTTTTCTAAATGAGAATATTTTTGAGTATACGCACATTTCCTCCTTTGTACATAGTCAAACATTTAGTGTGAGTTTTTCTTATGAGGCCCCTGGTGTTAACCTCAAGCAGACTGGATGGGATTTATGGATGCTTGTTTCCTATGTTGTACCTCTGTTGGAGCATTGAGTGTCAATGAGTGTCAATTTGTTGTTATTTTGTCCAAATATTGATTTCTGGAGGAAAATAATAGTAATTATAATAACCCACTCATTTGGTCACATTGTAGTGCTCTTAACACTTTCTGAATGGTTTCTGTAGCCTACTGAACAGCTCAAAGTATCAAGTCGCTGCAGAAGCCTTTTTTTGGACTGGAAGTTCTGGAAACATCCTCGTCCTGATGGCATGGTTACAGTAAGCGGGGCGTTTCGCCCAATTGGGAATGTTATCCAGTCAAGCGGATCGTTCATTGGTTGTTGTGCCTATTTCGTCGTTGAATGCAAAACACCTCAAGGGCAACAATTGGAAAAGGGAGGCAGACGCATTCACAATCAGACAAAGTTGCATCCCTAAGGCAGATGTGTTAAATGAAAATGCGATTTATTTTTAAATGAAAAGGACCACACTTAGGTGGATGCAGATTGTGCATGTACTGGTTTTAGGACATTGTCTAACAAGATAGATACAAAGGATCTAAATGCAGGATGTAAAATGTTATTTTACACAGTTCTCACAGAAAACGAGCCAAGGCTAAGTGGTTAGAGTTAAAAAAACTCAGTCTTATACATTTTAGAAGTGAAAATGTAAAAAAAACCCAAAGGTCAAACCTGTTGTTCAGGTAGGCCTAAGCGTATTATTCCGGCTGCTCTGGCTTGGCTAGGCGGTGTACCTGACATTGTGTAGGGCCTACCCAAGGGCGTAGGTTCCCATGGGACATTTGGGGGGGGGGGGGGTTGCACTGAACAATGATGTCTGGGTTCGGTGAGGGATAGACCCAAACGCAGGTTGCAGGAGCCAAAAGCATTTAACCAAAATACACCAGGAGTACAGGGAGACAGGAATCACGCAAAACCACACGCAAACACAATGAGAACACAATGACCTAAACTGGGGAAGGGCTTAAATACAAAACAAGGGCATGCTAGAAACCGATGAAAACTAGGGAAACCTAAACGAGACAACAGTGCGCAGGTGCAAACACTCAATCAATCAGGCCCAAAGGGCCAGGCCGTGACAGTACCCCCTCCCTAAAGCGCGGCTCCAGAAGCGCTAAAACCGCAAGGCTAAGGCCGGTGGGTGCCCGCTTCAGGCAGACGTGGCTGGTGCCACCCTTGAGACCGGAAGACGCCCCCCTCGGGCGGATGGAGCTGGTGGCACCCTTGAGACCAGAAAACGCTCCCCTCGGGCGGCCGTGGCTGGTGCCACCCTTGAGACCGGAAAATGGGGCCCACGCTGGTACAGAGGTGGGGGGCTGGGACTCTCCACTCGGAGAGGCGGCCCGGGGCTGGGGCTGGGGCTCTCCTCCTGGAAAGGCGGCCCGGGGCCCCTGCAGGATGTGGTACACCTTGGCGAGCTCTCCTCTGTGCCAGGTGGGACGCCGTTTGAACTCCCGGAGACACTGTAAAATATACCTCCGACAGTCCTCCGGGTCTCCGCTGTAACCCCCCAGATCCTCCTCAAAAATGGAAGGAGGAGGTCTAGGGGATTCACCTGCTGGGTCCAAGGTTGTTCTCATTCTGTCAGGATTCGGTGAGGGATGGACCCAAACGCAGGTTGCAGGAGCCAAAAGCATTTATTAACCAAAATACACCAGGAGCACAGGGAGACAGGAATCACACAAAACCACACGCAAACACAATGAGAACACAAAGACCTAAACTGGGGAAGGGCTTAAATACAAAACAAGGGCATACTAGAAACCAATGAAAACTAAGGAAACCTAAACGAGACAACAGGGCGCAGGTGCAAACACTCAATCAATCAGGCCCAAAGGGCCAGGCCGTGACAAATGACCCCCATCCCCCCTAGTATGGCGTACCTGACATTGTGTAGGGCCTACCCGTCTTTCCTATAGCTGTGTGGGTGTACTCACAATACTCTGATCTCAGTTTTGTTTAATCCTGGTGAGTTATAGATACATCTTGGAAACATATATTATAGTATTCAGTGTTATCCAGACTGAATGTTGTGAGTGATTGCTGGCCGTGCTTCCCTTGTGTTTCTGTGCGTACATAATTAGCGACCAATTTGTAAAACACTCTTATTATTATTACTAATGTAGAACACATTTATGCTACTTGACAACAAAAATACGTGAGAGAGTTATTTGTTGTGGTTTATTGAATAAAGTCAGTAAATAGGTGCACAGAAAAAAAAATCTGGTCATTACATTTCAGTATTATTGTTTTTCTTCTGTTGAGCTGGCGGGAAGAAAAGAGCCCTATGAATCATTTGGCCGAAAAGGTGTTTTAATCATAAAAATTACAATTACCTAAGGGTTGACAGATACCAAAAGTCGGAAAATTCCTAAAACTTGAAGATGGGTGATTCTTGTACAGGACAAAATGAACATTAATCCGAAACGAATTTCATGTAGTCAAAGCAACATACAGAAAGAAAATGGGAGAAATCAATTACATTTTTGTTTAATGTGTAATACATCTCTCTCATCTTCTACCGCTTATCCTGTTTTACAGGGTCGCGGGGGGGCTGGAGCCTATCCCAGCCAACACAGGGCGTAAGGCAGGGTACACCCTGGACAGGACGCCAGTCTATCACAGGGCACATATAGGGACAGACAACCACTCACACTCACATTCACACCCTATGGGCAATTTAGAGTCACCAATTAACTTGCATGGTTTTTGGACTGTGGGAGGAAACCGGAGTACCCGGAGGAAACCCACGCCGGCACAGGGAGAACATGCAAACTCCACACAGAAAGGCCCTTAGGTCAGGTGGGGTGAGGCAACAGTGCTAACCACTGAGCCACCGCGCCGCCATGTGTAATACATGCATCCTTAATTCAGCAAAAAACCTGCACAGACTAAGAGCTAATGTTTGCACACCATGGCTATGGCACCAGTGGTCAGGACCCAAAGACGTCCCAGGTCGTAGGTCACGTGCTTTGCATTGAAGCAGATGCTAATGTAGACCCAGCGACTACCAGCAGGATTGCTAGCGGAGACGCCATATCTGAAGGTTAGAAAAAGAAACATACTTAACATACACACTTAAACAATATGCAAAAGCCAAACGCAATTGAAGTCGGCTGTCAAGTTTTGATATGCTAATGTGCAGTTTTTTTTTTTTAAGTATATTTACTATGGTCAATGGGCTAAGGAGGAACCTTTCAGTGCTTTATTAACCCACAAACCTTTTCACCATGTACCTTAAAATTCCCTACATTGACTTTAGCCACGGGAATGCCAAGTGCAACACACGTTTTAAACGGAACTCTACAGTATGATCCTACCGTTGGTAGACTTTCCCGCTAGTAGACACCCCAAAGACCTTGCCATCCGTGGACACTTCAATCATGGTTAAGTACACCCCTGAAACATACTGGCAGCTTGAGCTCGAACACGTAGCAGAATTGACGGCCTGAGTAACAAATAAAAAGAGAAGCCGTGGTTACATTGAGTCAAGACGCCGATTGCGAAATACATTTCTTAATTAACACTCTTGCAGCGATGGGTTAGGTATGGGTCGAGCCATGTGAAACTGGGCGATTTATATTTATATATATATATATTAACATATATATATATATATGATATTATTATAATTGTTTTTTTTTTAAATGCATTGATTTACTTACAAATATTTTTGGGAAGGCAAATGAACTAACAGGAGGAGGGAGGCTAGGAGTTATTCATTTATATATACATGGCTCGTTTTTCAGGTGTTCAGCACTGTGCCTCACCCTGGTCATGTAGACCTGGTTTCTGGTATTGACACCCCAGCAGCCGAAAGGTCCACAGCTCTGGTACTTCAGCGACCCTGGCATCTTTGTCCAGGAGGTGGAGCCTACACCTTTGAAGTCCCGTGTGTAAGAACTTCTCAGGCAGTACGCGGTGCTCGAGTAGGCCCCGACAGCGAATTGGTTACCACCGGCATCCACCTGCTTTAAAGACAGGCCTAGTGACACGGGGAGAGAGAACAGAGAGAAACGATGTGCGGGACTGTGCAAAAGCTTTAGGCAGATGTGAAGGAAATGCTGGCAAAAATTCGAACGGAAAGAGTGGTCACAGCAAATATTGATTTGGTTTAGATTGTTCATTCACTTTGGATTTGGTTAATTGATCAAAACAAACTATTAATACTTCGATTTTTGAAAGCATTCTTTCTTTACACACCCGCCTAAAACTTTTGCACAGTCCTGTCTGTACAGCAAAGGCAGCAGCTGCTTTCAGAGGGGCGTAAATGAACCAGATCTTCTCCTTACATACCTGGAACAAATGTCCAGTTACCCGCCACAACTTTGTAGACTCTGGACCGATAATCCGCCCCCCAGGTCCCCGCAGGCCCCACGGACATATGGACCACGTTGGGGAAGGCGACGTAAGTCCAGCGGTTGTTGATCAGCTGGAAAACGCGTCTGGCTCTATCCACGGCGTACACTTGTCCCAGTCCTGCATCAATCTGGTTGAAACTGTAACTTGATTTGGGAGCCACTTGACAGGTCCAAGCTGCCAAGATGTAGAACAAAAGGAAAGAAGTAAAATAAATAAAAAATAATGATATGAAATCTAAAAATCCAGAACAATATAAAATAAAAATTCTGAAAGGCTGCAAAGTTTGTAGAATTGGGGTTGGGTGCAAATTGGTTACTCTCAAAGTGTGATGTCTGTGTTGTGGCCAAAAACTATGCATTTTAAATATTAAATGAAAGTTTAAGCGATTGATTCACATCGCCATGCAATATGAGCAGCTTGTCAAGTCTCTAAACATACGATGTGAGATACATCTAAGTGTTGGCCTACAGTGTGAAAGTAGACAAAGTCCAGTGTGTTGTCTTACCCTGAGTGCTGGTCACATGACCCAGCAGCAGCAGCAGGAAGGAGGCAGTGATTATCATGGTGGACGATGATCAGTGGATCTCTGCTCCAGGTAGTGGAGTCTTCAGAGGCACCTGGGGTTTTATATAGTCTGGTGGAAAGTGATATATCCAGTCAGACAGCATCTTCAGGGAAACTAAACGCAAGCCATGCATTTATTGGAAGCAACCCCCCACCCCCACCCCCTTCATACCAGGTACTACAAGGAAATTAAGTCAAATCCCTCAGTAATTATTGTGAAGATTGTAAATTAAGCTCTGGAGGTCCAGAATCCTGTCAGGGGTGCAATTGTCAGAGGTTTTGAACTGTCATTCATTTTATAACTGTTTATGTTTTGTTAGGTAAGAGGTGATTATTTCGATATTTGTTTGATCAATTCATTTGTTGTTTACTATTTGCACTATGCTATGTAACTTTATGATCCATGTCTTGCTGCTGTTTTGGCCAGGTCTGTCTTACAGAAGAGATTTCAATCTCAATGGCAGTGCTTGGTTAAGTAGAGGTTAATCATAAAATAATAATTGTATTAAAAATGAAGACATCCAATGTAACTATTTGCTTGTTTGAGTGTCCCCTTGCTTACTTCACACTTCTGTAAGATTATTTGGGAATTGCAAATGTTTAATATCCACTGTGCTGTCATTTTAGACTTCCGGTGGACTGTTAGAAGGAATCCGAACCTTTTTTGGAAAACTATTTTCAATCACCTTTTCAAATTCAACGCTTTAAAATAATCAGAGATTATCGTGAATAAATGATCGGCAAGAGTAGGTCAATGGCACCTGGTGGAGCATCTTAGATACTTTTCCTGCCTTACCGGAATGATCTGGAAAGACTAGTTTGCACCGTCTCTCATACTGAACAGGACTGTACATTTGATTTACATTGTTGTGTGGGCGGAGTTCTAACAAGAAACCTCATCAAATTTGGCAAACAAACTCTCGGTGAGCTATGAACTATGTGAACAATGTGACTGGTTAAAAGCCAGTGTTGAAACAGCCCTGACTAAACAAACGGTACAAAAGTTCAAGATTAAGATAAAAGTGAGCACATATTTTCTTTCAGGTTTGTGTCATCTTCAATTTTTTGTTTAAGTTGGATCTGACTAGTGAACGATATAAGCCATGTAATAGAAAAAAACAACACTTTGAATTGTTGTTTTATGTAATTTCCTGTACACTAAACAAATAGTTCAGTGCATCTACTGCACAATAAACATCCCAAAAGTTACATTTTACGGTGTGATTATATGATATATGCTGGTCAGGTGGACTAGGTCAGGTGTGCTGGTCAGGTGTACTGGTCAGGGGAACTGGTTAGGTGGACTTGGTCAGGTGTGCTGGTTAGGTGTACTGGTCAGATGGACTAGTTTGGCCGTACTGGTCAGGTGTACTGGTCAGGTGGACTAGTTTGGGTGTAGTGTAGTGGGCTTTGATTATTTTGCTTGTCATGTTTGTTGTCCCACTAAACTATTCTGTAAAATACATAAATATATATATATATATATATATATATATATATATATATACTTATATGTGTATGTATTATTTTTTTTAACTGTCAAGCATCTCATCCAAAAGGCTATTGTCCATCGCTAGGTTTGGGTCACTTAATCCCATGAGGCGGATTGCTATATATTTAACCGTGATCATTATTGCAAGGCAGCAGCATTTCTGCTCTATACTAATTCAATTCTGCGCCACTTTGTGGTCAACTGAGGAAATGCACAATTATAGTGGCAAGGTGTATCCATTGAAGACCCACTTTTAAATCGCTGCTCCACCCCTGCCCATAGAAGTAGCCTGCGCTAAAAATAAATTAATATAAAGTCATTTCTAACGTTTAAACCGAAAATTACTGACAGCATTGCTAATATAAACACGTTTTTACCTACTAACATAACTTTAGGTCTCTTTAGTCGAAAAGTAAGACCCAACCAACTATGATGTAGCTAAACGTTGTTCCCAAAGCATACACCAATAATCTACAGTGAAGCCGTCTCAGGCATATCGATAGAATATATTTTCGAGGGAGTGGTAAAGCAGGACACTAATCAACCGATGAAACTCAATGAGATTTAGAGCAAGGCTCTGCCTTAACAAAGGAGGGGGTGGACTGGTCAAAACATGGGGTCAGACAGATTAAGCAGCATCAGAAAAATCCAAGAAAGAGGGTGGAGCGTTACAATTCAATGACATCTGTAAGGACGTACCAGGTGAAGACCCTATCAGAACTGTGCTGACATCTGTAAGGACGTATCAGGTGAAGACCCTATCAGAACTGTGCTGACATCTGTAAGGACGTACCAGGTGAACACCCTATCAGAACTGTGCTGACATCTGTAAGGACGTACCAGGCGAAGACCCTATCAGAACTGTGCTGACATCTGTAAGGACGTACCAGGAAACACAAAATCACATTTTCAAGTTGAGCTGCTTGATAATGTTCCTCTACAGATGCTTGAAATTGAAAAAAATGTTTGTCATTTGCTCTCAAGCCAACGTCTAATCATGTCGTGGGTGAACTTGTTCATGTTAAAGCTCTGTGGGATTTCCTATCTCTCCTCTCCAGGAAGACTGGGTAGAGGAGCTGCTACATTGATTCATCAACCACCTCTGCTAATAAAATGACAAGCCAAAACAGTCCACCTTCTGCTGCCGAGCGTAACCGATATAAAGGTAAAGATCCACGACACCATAGATTTGACACATAAAAGTAGTTCAGAGCCCTGCAGTCTGGGCTTCAATGCATTCCTCCACAGCAGAAAAGGTGTAGTTGAGGCTTGGAGCCACTAAATGGAGACAATTCCCCACTTCTTGGAGAAACACAGACGCTGAGTCTGTGAGAGAGCAGAACTGAAAGAGGGAGGAAAGGATGGGGAGAAATGTAAAAGGGGGACGGGGAGGATAAAGGTAGAGATGAAGGGGGGGGGGGGGGACATGAGAAAAGACAAGGGAGATGTAGAGAGGAGATGAGAAAAGGTGATGTAGAAACAGGGAGACAGTAGGTGTGTTTATTCAAGTCTACCTCCTATCATTTTATAAAACATTTAAAATATTCAGCTTAAACCATGCCTGTTGTTTTTTTCATCAAAATATTCTAAATTACCTTGTTAAAATCCTAAAAATTTAATCTTCTCCTTCTGCCTCATAAAAAAATACTGAATCTGAATCGCCCCGCCCCCCTCCTCTGCCACAGCGCCAACTTGCTTACCTTTGACTCCGCCAATGAACGGGATTGGTTCCGTAAATATTTGTGACGTCACAAATCTGGCTCGTCTGAACTCGCCCGTTTGAGACTGTCCTTGGCGCACTGCAGTTTCAAAGGAGAAAATCTCAGCCATGGCGTTGGCTGCTTATTTTGCTCCTGATATGTCTTGTAGCACATGAAAAACACCACAGGGACGTGTTAACAACGTTAAAATTAGATTTCCACTGGAGGGGGTCTTTAAACGTGCGTATGTATGTGTGCCAGTAAGTAATGAATTATCCAGTTAATGATAATGATTATTAATATATTGTGTCTTGGTCTCCCCCTCAGTTCCCAATCTCCTCCTGGACCCAAACACAGCACACAGAAACCTCTCTCTGTCAAAGGAGAACAGAATGGTGACATGGCAGGAGGAGTGTGTGGCAGTGGGTTTTCACTGTGACAGAATTCTCCATCATCAACAGATTTTGTGCGTTAAAGAGCTTTTTATCGGGGTTGCATTTGGAAATATCGAGAGGGCAAGAAAGGGTGACGAGGGTAAGCTTGGATTCAATGACAAGTCCTGGAGTCTGCACTGTGTCGATAAAGGTTTCAATAGCAGGTTCTCTGTCTACAATGGTGGGACTATCTACGTCCCACCTGTGACCCCCTCCGGCTCCACCAGAGTAGGGGTGTATCTGGATTATCCTGGCGGTGCTCTGGCTTCTGCAGAGTCTCCTCTGATGGACTGACCCACTTACACACCTTCCACTGTAAATTCACAAGAAAACCTCTCTACCCTGGGTTTACGGTTCGGGAGCTGGGCTCCCACGTGTTTCTGTGCGATTGATGTCTTTAACAGACACATTCTCATTGTGTAGCTCTCAGGGGGCAGAATAGCGTGGTAGTGGTCGTGTGCGGCTCGCGTTGTCTATAAAATGAATGTAAAATAACGTAATATTGGATGTAATCCGATTTTCAATGTGAAAATGAAATTCACTTTTCAAAACGGATTAACGTCATTGTTTGGGGTCTAGAACTTTGTTTCATTCGTGTTATCTTTTGGAATAAAGTTTAGAAATGGATCTATTCAAATCCTGCGTCTGTTTATACTTAAAGCATCCAGCACTACAGTGGTCTGTAGGCATAGAGTATAGATGGGCCTTATTCCCTCACTGTGGTGGAATACAGTAGTTTAATAGTGGTAGTAATCCGGATTAGTATAATAGTAGTAGAATTGGTATTAGTATAATAGTAGTAGTAATTAGTATTAGTATAATAGTAGTAGGATTGGTATTAGTATAATAGTAGTAGGATTAGTATTAGTATAATAGTAGTAGGATTAGTATTAGTATAATAGTAGTAGTAATTAGTATTAGTATAATAGTAGTAGGATTAGTATTAGTATAATAGTAGTAGTAATTAGTATTAGTATAATAGTAGTAGTAATTAGTATTAGTATAATAGTAGTCGGATTAGTATTAGTATAATAGTAGTAGTAATTAGTATTAGTATAATAGTAGTAGGATTAGTATTAGTATAATAGTAGTAGGATTAGTATGAGTATAATAGTAGTAGGATTAGTATTGGTATAATAGTAGTAGGATTAGTATTAGTATAATAGTAGTAGGATTAGTATTAGGATAAGGTATTTCAAACTGCTTGCAAACTGATCTGAGAACAGTGAACACAAGCTTGCCAGTAAGGGTCACTAGATGGAACAGTCTACTACAGACAAGAGATGGACTAACTCTAATACTTTAAACACCTATTTAAAACAGACTGACATGACATGGGCTAACTAATACTTTAAACACCTATTTCAAAAGGACTCTTTGGGTCTTGGAAAAGCCATCATATAGTGCATAGACACACCAATTTAAAACGGACTCTTTGGGTCTTGGAAAAGCCATCATAGACGCACCAATTTAAAACGGACTCTTTGGAGTTGGAGGCCTATCCCTTCCACATTATTTCCCCTTGTTAGTTTATTCATTTTTACACTCCTGCCTTTCTTCTTGTCATCCCGTTAAATGCCCTGGTGCTATTCGCTTTTTTTTTTTGATAGGTCTATTTCTCTTTTCATTTTAGACACTAAAAGACACTATTTACAAAATGGTAAATGAATGCTATTCCGACGTGTGTGTGCGCGCTCGTAGCCTATTTCATGCCACCCCTGCATAAATCAATGCCACCCCAGGCAAAAACCCAATGATAATCAGACACTACTTAAAACAAAAGGCCAAAGTAGACACTATCACCATTGCCGATTGAACATGTCCTCCTCCTAAATCTGGCTGTTGAGTCCAAAAAGGACGTCTTGTCAATAATTCAATCAATGGGGAAGCCCTGGGATCCCTTTCTGTTATCCCCCTAAATGGCGAATGACGTCATGGCTGCAGCGAGCATAGAAGCGCACCAGCTGAGTAAGCGCTCATCGAAAATAAGGAGGAATCTGGAGGACGATGGAAAACAAACGAAGCCGCTCATTATATAAATCAATGTAATGACTCCCATGTCCTCTCCCCCAAAGTCACTCACACTGTATCCAAATAGTAATTAAAATAATCAAAATACAACCTATAACATATAGATCTTTTTAAAACACGCCAAAACGTCCAAAATGCAATTACTCCCACGTGACGTAAACTGATTACAATGAAATCTATGACCTATCTATATACATTTAGAATAAAACGCCACCTGCTGGTTTTATAGTCCTTAAAAAATACCCAATATTGATAGGCTACGATTCCTCCTTGATTTCATTAATGGTTGAATTGATTTTAGGGGAGTTGATCACTATTTCAAGCCGCGGTGTTGTATTCCCTCTTTAAAACTGGTGACAGTAGAGGCATTCCCAATCTGACATGCGTAAAAGAATTCAATAGACAAAATGACAGGCCAAAGTTGGTTTCAGTTTCGAGTAGCCTAGCCTTACTAGCAACTCGCAGCAAAGCCTTAACAACGGAATTCGTCACTTTACCCCAGAAACAAGACATGATGGAGGCTGCGTTGACTAAATTAGCATGTGGGAATAACGGAGCTATAGACTTTCAGGAGTTAGCAGTTCTCTTCCCTCAATATCAAACCGAGTCATTGCGGGACGTTACGTCGAATCAAGAAAGATTTCACGTCGCTATTCTTGATAGAAAGCGCATGGTTATTGCTAAAACAAAACTTAGACTTTGCAAAGCGAAAGATTGTCATGGATGCAAGAATTTACATCTCTGTAAACAGTTCTTGTTCGGCGATTGTCGATTTGAAAAGGACAGGTACGTTTATATCGTCCAATGCATGGGGTTTAACTACCTGGTGTAGGCCTTTAACTTCTTTTCTTTTGCACAACATAATACATTCTCTCTATTTTAAGGCTTTTGTTTTAGTTTTAAACTTTGTGTGTGTGCCACTGTCTATGTAAGATATATATATGTATAGCTACTAGTCTAGTCAAACAGGACCTATTCCACATTCCTCGGCTCAGGCAAAAGGCAATTAAAGTGCTTATGTGGACAAGGGCGTTAGAACTTAATGTTTTCATTTCACCACCAGGCGGCTATACTCTAAGACAGTTTACACTACGTTTAAACAACTTATTTATAACCCAAGAGCAATATAATTGTTAAATATAGAAAGATAGGGCAAATGCCATGTAGGCCTACAATGTTGTGTTGTGCAAAAATACTAATGAGTATAAAATTATGAATTTTTGAGATAATAGATACAGATAACGCTGTAAAAAAAAACTCAGGGAAGCCACAAGTTTGGGTAGCAAATAAAAGTTTGATTTCAGGCAAAAAGGATGTCACTTCGGTCATGACATCGCCTCTGAGCAGAACGCACGGGTCCTGCGAGAACATGGACTTGAAGAACTGGACAGAGCTGAGCTGTGTACGTTGCTGATCCAGAACGACAACTACTTCCTGCCCTCAGTGAGTCGACAAATGTGAGAGAATTGTATACAACTGCTACCTTATCGTGTGAAGTACCGGATCGATGAGCAGTACCAGCAAGCTAGTAGTAGTACCGTTAAAACTGAAATCTATTTCACCTGGGTGGCGGTGGCTTCTCGGGTTAAAGAAGCACAGACCATTAACGCAGCGGCCCGTGCCCTATGCTGCATGTCCGCCCCTCTCTGTCCTGTCCTGTCCTGTCTATAAAATAAAGCAAAAATGCCTCCAAAAAATATCTTTCAAAAATATGTCAAAATAAATGTCCAAAAATCTTATTCCCCTACGGAGCAGACTTTATTTAACCGAGGCCGGTTAAAAAACAACAAAAAAAAAATGAAATCCTATGAATATTGCTCTACGTGTTATTGTGTTAAACACGCCTCTACTACAACTGTTTGTCGGTGTATTTGTTTGCTTTGTTGTTTTTCCAGGTCTGTCATTCGTACAACAACGGCGTTGGCCAGCATGGTCGGTGTGCGGACGGCCACGACTGCAAGCGCCTCCACATCTGCCAGAGGTACCTGCACGGGCCGTGCACCTGCTCCCGCGCCCACGACTTCTACGAGCCACACCCGTTCCAAGCCCTGCAGGAGCGGGGCGTGCCCGCCCACCTGCTGGCTTCCATGAGGGCCGTGTACATGAACGTGGAGGCCCTGAGAGAAAGCGACAGCCACAGAGCTCGCAGCGGTAAGGCAGCCCGACGCCAGCCCCTCTACGGACGCCTCGGGGCGAACCAGAGGTCTGTCCGGGGAGGACGGCAGTGGGCCATATGCAGTGGCGTGTCCAGACGTCCCGCCTCTGACTGTGGCGGATGGCCAGTCCTAGTTCAGGATAATGCGGTGGCACCTGGGGGTGGTCAATCCCATTCCCGGGGTTGCCCCGTGCCACCCCTTGGACGTGCCCCTGTCCGTGTGTCTTACATAGCCGTGTGAAGACACAGGAGGGTGGTTGGGAAGGCCAGTGATTACAACATGGAGTTTGGTTGATTTATTTGTTGATTTGTTGATTTGTTTTTGAACTTTGTTTTTCCAGACAAAACCGACATATGCACGTTCTTCGTGAAGGGCAGCTGCAAATACGGTGGTAAGATCAGTTTGCCATAAAAGGGTTAGGGTTAGGGTTAGGATAGGGTTAGGGTTAGGGTTAGGATGATGATAGGGTTAGGGTTAGGGTTAGGGTTAGGATGATGATAGGGTTAGGGTTAGGGTTAGCGTTTAAGAAGATCAGTTTGCCATAAAAGGGTTAGGGTTAGGATGATGATAGGGTTAGGGTTAGGGTTAGGATGATGATAGGGTTAGGGTTCGGGTTAGGGTTAGGGTTAGCGTTTAAGAAGATCAGTTTGCCATAAAAGGGTTAGGGTTAGGGTTAGGGTTAGGGTTAGGGTTAGGGTTAGGGTTAGGGTTAGGATAGGGTTAGGGTAAGGGTTAGGGTTAGGATGATGATAGGGTTAGGGTTAGGATGATGATAGGGTTAGGGTTAGGGTTAGGATGATGATAGGGTTAGGGTTAGGGTTAGGGTTAGGATGATGATAGGGTTAGGGTTAGGGTTAGCGTTTAAGAAGATCAGTTTGCCATAAAAGGGTTAGGGTTAGGATGATGATAGGGTTAGGGTTAGGGTTAGGATGATGATAGGGTTAGGGTTCGGGTTAGGGTTAGGGTTAGCGTTTAAGAAGATCAGTTTGCCATAAAAGGGTTAGGGTTAGGGTTAGGATGATGATAGGGTTAGGTTTAGGGTTAGCGTTTAAGAAGATCAGTTTGCCATAAAAGGGTTAGGGTTAGGGTTAGGATGATGATAGGGTTAGGGTTAGGGTTAGCGTTTAAGAAGATCAGTTTGCCATAAAAGTAATACATGCCCTCTGATCCTCTTCATGATGATAGCGTTACTTTAATAAAAGTAATACATGCCCTCTGATCCCCTTCATGATGATAGCGTTACTTTAATATTCGATTCATGACATATTCTCTTATGTTAATGACTACTATCACACCTCCTGATAGTTAAGGTGATCCAATATCTTTGCTTCTCTTTTTTTCCTGATGTATTTCTCAGATCGGTGCTACAAAGCCCACTCCTCTAACCCGTACAGACAGGGATATAAACAGCGACAGCAGTCAACCTCTGGGGCTTATGAGTATGCATGCTTTTGTAATTTTGATTTTAAACTATTTTTAGTTAAAAGTAACTCTTGTTCATGGCGTAGCCTAAAGAGTGGGGCTGGACTGTGGAAGTGATATTTGTGTATAGTTAATCCTTTTTTATATCTTATTGTGTGTGTGTGTGTGTGTGTGTGTGTGTGTGTGTGTGTGTGTGTGTGTGTGTGTGTGTGTGTGTGTGCACGCGTGTGTGACTGTCAGTACCCCAGAGCTTGAGGAGGGGGAGAGTTTCACTCAGAGATCTGTGCTGACGTCTTCCCGGTGGTCAGTGGACAAAGGGGTTGACCCACCCACCGCAGCAGGGGCTGCTACCATGGAAACATGGGTGAAGACATGGCAGAGAAACAATGAGAAGGAACCGATGGTAAAAAAAAATTAAACGTTTGAGGGATTGGAGAAGGACGTGCTCTCCGAATGTATGATGGAACTACATCCTGCTGTTAACACGGGAAACGTTTGATTTGGAATAGTTTCAGGTCGCGTCGGAAGAAGAGAATATGAAAGCTCAGTTGAGGGCTCTGTTTGAAGAGCTGCAGGAGGCCAAGAGAAAACTGCAGCAAGGAGAGAGAGTGAAGAACAACCTGCTGGACAGGTTGAGTACTACAGTCACTCACACAGTTATAAAAGCAACACACTCGCATACACATTAGCACAGCTAACCAACTCAAGGATGAAAAATGCACACATCAGTGCTGCTGTTTGTGGTGACTTCACATAGCTAAGACTCTTAAGACTGCTGTTTGTGGTGACTTCACATAGCTAAGACTCTAAGACTGTAGTTTGTGGTGAGTTCTCATCAGCATTGGTCTGTAGGTTTAAAGACATGGAGCAGGAAGTGGTGAGTGTGCGCGTCCAGTTGGAGGAAGAGCAGAGAGAGAACGACAGATTGAAGCTGCTGCTGGATAGCGGGGAGGCCAAAACCCTTCCGGGGCAGAGGTGAGACACACACACACACACACACACACACACACACACACACACACACACACACACACACACACACACACACACACACTCGCGCACACACACACACACACACACACACACACACACACACACACACACACACACACACACACACACACACACGTACATAGACAAACACAAAAACACAGTCTGTTTGCCACTTCTAAATTGGATTCATTCTTTATAGAGGGTTGGTTCGTCATAGTTAGGATTATAGAGGGTTGGTTAGTTATAGTTAGGATTACAGAGGGTTGGTTAGTTATAGTTAGGATTATAGAGGGTTGGTTAGTTATAGTTAGGATTATAGAGGGTTGGTTAGTTATAGTTAGGATTACAGAGGGTTGGTTAGTTATAGTTAGGATTAAAGAGGGTTGGTTAGTTATAGTTAGGATTAAAGAGGGTTGGTTAGTTATAGTTAGGATTATAGAGAGTTGGTTAGTTATAGTTAGGATTAAAGAGGGTTGGTTAGTTATAGTTAGGATTAAAGAGGGTTGGTTAGTTATAGTTAGGATTAAAGAGGGTTGGTTAGTTATAGTTAGGATTATAGAGAGTTGGTTAGTTATAGTTAGGATTATAGAGGGTTGGTTAGTTATAGTTAGGATTATAGAGAGTTGGTTAGTTATAGTTAGGATTATAGAGAGTTGGTTAGTTATAGTTAGGATTATAGAGGGTTGGTTAGTTATAGTTAGGATTATAGAGAGTTGGTTAGTCATAGTTAGGATTATAGAGAGTTGGTTAGTTATAGTTAGGATTATAGAGAGTTGGTTAGTTATAGTTAGGATTAAAGAGGGTTGGTTAGTTATAGTTAGGATTATAGAGGGTTGGTTAGTTATAGTTAGGATTATAGAGAGTTGGTTAGTCATAGTTAGGATTATAGAGAGTTGGTTAGTTATAGTTAGGATTATAGAGAGTTGGTTAGTTATAGTTAGGATTATAGAGGGTTGGTTAGTTATAGTTAGGATTATAGAGGGTTGGTTAGTCATAGTCAGGATTACAGAGGGTTAGTTAGGCATAGCTAGTGTCTTGACAGTTCCATGGTTCCTCAGGGACCACCTGAAGGATTCCGGCAGCCCGCTGTTTGAAGACCACGACCAGCTGAAGGTAAGCAGAGGACAAACAGAGAACAACAACACCCGGCTCTCCTCAAAATGCCTCTCCCATGACAGACGCGTTCCATCTACAATGACCCCTTCTGGAGGGTGACCTTTGACCCTCACCCACCCCCCTCTCCCCTGATTCGTCCAGGTGTATAAGGACGCCGTCGACGATCTGCAGACACGTCTCACCTTGTCGGAGCAGGCCCTGGTCGCTAAGCAACAGCAGATTGACGCCGTGAGGCAGGAGGAGCATCGTGAACAGAGGGAGACCGTCTCTGTGCTTCAAGCCCAGGTGGGAATGAATGAGCTGGTCGTCTCGTTTGACAGCAGCATGCGAGGACGACTCTATGAGCGAGGTGTTGTGTGGCTTTGAATTGACCCGTGTGTGTGTGTGTGTGTGTGTGTGTGTGTGTGTGTGTGTGTGTGTGTGTGTCCCAGGCAGAGTTGTACGCCTCGGATTTCTACGCTGAAAGAGCGGCCCGGGAGAACATCCATGAGGAAAAAGAACGTCTTGCTGCTCAGCTGGAGCTTGTGAAGAGGCGAAACGAAGAACTGCAGGAAGAAATGGAATCGCTTAGCAGGTACAGTGTGTTGACAGGAAGGTAACTACCTGGAGAGGTACAGTGTGTTGACAGGTTGGTAACTACCTGGACAGGTACTGTGTGTTGACAGGAAGGTAACTACCTGGACAGGTACAGTGTGTTGACAGGAAGGTAACTACCTGGACAGGTCCAATGTGTTGACAGGTTGGTAACTACCTGGACAGGTACAGTGTGTTGACAGGTTGGTAACTACCTGGACAGGTACAGTGTGTTGACAGGAAGGTAACTACCTGGACAGGTCCAATGTGTTGACAGGAAGGTAACTACCTGGACAGGTCCAGTGTGTTGACAGGTTGGTAACTACCTGGACAGGTACTGTGTGTTTATCAATCTGCGTTTTTTGTCGGTTCTCGTGAACTTGTTTGACGTAATCTTTCCTGGCCAAGAACAGTTCCAATTACAAAGAATGTGAGTGACTATGAATGCTAAAAATGGCCATATGTGTTCGTGTTTATCGAGGATGCAGTGGTTGGTGACTTGCTAGCAGGAACGCATCTGATATCCCAGAAGTCATTGCAAGAATGATGGCTCTATCTCCGCTTTTTCCCGCTGTTTGCTCGTGGTATTTTAAAGGCCATTCATGCGACTGCTTGGCTTAGGGCAAGGAGACTCATGAGACTTGTAAATGTAAAAAATATAACTTATTATTATATATTATATTATTATTTAAACACTGAAACTGGGCCCAGGGAGTTGCGCCCTGCTCGCATTGCAGCTCAATCTGATAAATGCGTTTTCCTTCCTTGCAATATACCAAGTCTGTTCTTATGGGGACACTTAGCAAGAACACTCAAAGTACCTTTTTGGGTTCTTTGATTTGGTATGCAGCCACAGTAGCTATGTTCGGAACCACATACTGTTTACTGAAACCCAAAATCTACTATTCTACTTTTTACAAAGATTTGCTTAATTTGTTATACTCAACTGTAACGTGCGACCAAAACCCGGGCACCGTTTTGTATTCTGTTCAAAGCTTGAAGGGAGCTGGCACATTGCATTTTCGGGCGTGAAGCATAGTCTAGCAACATCTCTTCCATTGTCAATTTTCCCATACTATGTACCATTGGCATACTACCTACCGCTTTTTTGGCAAATGTAGTATGTTAAGGATACATAGTAGGCGATGCCGACCCCAGTCAGTGTGTTAGGATAGGAAGTGGAAACCTGGACAGGTAGTATGTTAACAGGAAGGGAACTACATGGACAGGTAGCATGTTAACAGCAAGGGAACTACATGGACAGGTAGCATGTTAACAGGAGGTGAACTACATGGACAGGTAGCATGTTAACAGGAGGTGAACTACATAAACAGGTAGCATGTTAACAGGAAGGGAACTACATGGACAGGTAGCATGTTAACAGGAAGGGAACTACATGGACAGGTAGCATGTTAACAGGAGGTGAACTACATAAACAGGTACAACTTGTTCTCATTGTAATCTTCCTTCCATTGTTCATCACCAAATAACCCTACTCGTGTAGTGTGTGTTGTGTTCTATTATTGTGATACAAATGTTTAAAGGGACCGTTTTTTAATGGTAGTGACGTTAAAATAGCTATTTTCTTTTTAAAGGCAATCTCTGAAAGAGATTCAGAGGAGACACTATCCACATGGGGGCGCTAGCGCTCAGGTGTTCAGAGGTAATTCTGTGATTTCAAAGGAGAAGGGGAACATTCCGGAACACGCCTGCCCGAAGTGTGGCGAAATCCTGCCCGACCTGGACAGCCTACAGATCCATGTCATAGACTGCATCGTCTAGACTTTCCAACCACACACAACAATGGCACTTGCAACTTTGTCAAGAAAAAACGTCCTCCTTATTGAGAATTGATAGCTCTTTAAATTCCTGCTGTTTTCATAGAAGATACGACATTTGTATCTGAGTAATAATTCATTTGAACTGACCCTGTGGGATGACCTTGTCACACAGCTGCAAGTTATGTGGTGTTAGTAATTAATGAAATCAAAAAAATAAAATAATGTACGTTTAAAATCTATAAAGTTGTTCATCCACTGCAGTAGTCCGAAATATGTGGGCATGTATGCAGAGTGTGAGAGTTAGACAAAATTGTCTCATACCAAGTGTCATATAATAGGGGGATTATTTGTGCCGTAGGCCATATCACAAACTAGTTAAGGAATAATTTGTCAATAGGGTTGCCTTTGGCTTGAGCATAACATTGGATTGATTGCAAAGCTGTCAGACTAGGATACAAAACCTTGAGTCTGAAGTCCACAATCTCATCAGTTTGGAAGGGAGGCGACTGTTATGAATGGCGATCATGCAGCCAATTGGGGTGGGGGGATAATAATTATTCTTGAAATACAAAAAAGGCATAAAAAATCAAGCTAAGGGGGTCTGTAAAAATGTGCTACATCAATATGTTTTACTGTTTTTAAATGCATGTATCTAAGACTTAAGTGGTTAGTTTAAACATATGTTTTTATTTCAATTCTTTTTTATTTATTTTTAAATGAAACACCCTTGTCTTGTTTCAAATAATTTGCCTGACTTGGCTGCAGTTGCCAGCTACACTAGACGAGGCACTATTCTCAAACGGTTAATCACGATCTTTCTCTATTAAATTGAAATCACAACTTTGCTGTTCTGTTCATTTGTGCTCATTGCTTTCCGAAAACAGTAAGAAGAGAAGTAAGAAACTATGTCTAAAAGACCACCACCCGTAGATGAGGATGAGACTAGGGCATTATGGTCGAGTTTATTCTATGGTAAAAAGCCTTTCATAAAAGTTTTTTTGTCGGGCATAAATTATTAGTGCGATATGTAAATGGTGAAAAGTATGTGCTTTTTAGGTTGTCGATATGTTGCTGCGTAGGCGTTATATCTCTCATTATAATTGACTTACGGTGTAGGCTATAATGCGGGATCGCCATGAAAACACTTTTTATAATAATCATTATAATCGTTGCCAGTTTTCCGTAACCAAACAATGCAGAGAGAGAACTTGAGGCTGGACAATCTGATACACACACACGCACACACACCTGCTTTTAAAATAACTTAAGTATAGTAAGTAAGTAAAGTAAAAAGTACCATTATTTAGTGTGGTTATGTTTGTCAGGGGTTTCTGACATTAATAAACATTATCACATTAGTAAAAAAAATATAAATCAAATGTCAATCATTATTAACAGGTTCAATAATAATTTCAATTTCAAATAGTTAAAAAAATAATCCAAGTTACTCAGTTGTATACTTTGACTCAAGTCAGAAATCAGAAATTCAAATTCAAGACTTCTACTTTCATTGGAGTAATATTTAGCAAGTGTATCTATTGTCATTCAAGTACAGGATTTGTGTACTTTGTCGCAACTTTGTGACAATATCCGCCCCAATACAAAACCGATGTAATAATTTCTCTTGGTAATGACACCCCACAAATCGCTTAAAAGGTATACCAAAAGCACTACATTTTGCGTTATGATCTGCAGTTACAATGTCTGTAGTAGGCATGCATAAAATAATAGCAATGGCAATCGGCTCCCTAGCAACACTGCACATAAAAAGTCCGAATAAGTATGGAGACAAAATATTCATTTATTATATTTAATCAATCGATTTAAATAATGCGGAGTCAAGCAAATACTTTAGTTAATATTAAATATTAGTTACTTCACATAGGCCTACAGTATTTTGCCATTTAGATTGTAATGTAGGCCCCTACAGTTTTCACAAAAGACCGGATTGGAACATGAAACAATGATTAGCCTATTAATGCTATCAATAGTATTCTGTTACTTTACTAATTTGACAGGTTAACACTTGTCTTTACATTTCGGCGTAGGATAGAATCTACACTTCAAACGTACAGTTTTTCAGTTTCCAACTCTTACAACTTTTATTTCAGATACTTTATAGAGTTTGCTGTCTCAAAACTGGAACTTTATTTAAAACTGGAATTAATTCCAATGTTTTAATACCCAACCATCAGAAAATTGCATATATCTCATGAAATTCAATTTGGATATTTAAATATACAAATTAACTGATTGAATTAACGACTTGTAAGTGCCCCATGTTGAGGATAACACCAGAACAGGACACTATCACACCCACACAGAATGGAAGCTCCTGACAAACGTCAAAACGATATGCTACTTTAATTTTGTGAGTCTTTAATCTTTATTTTATTTTTTTTGATGTCAGAAGCTTTCTCTTTCAGTTTGTTGAATAAAACATTTCCAGTATCCCGATATCATAATGCGACTGAATTGTTTAATGAAATCTTAGCCTGGGATCGTACTGCACACTGTATTTTATGAAGAACAAATGGCCAGTGAAAAGTGGCTTGGCAGGGGGAAATAAGATTTGGATGACGCTCATCCTAAAATGCGACATTCCTTGCATGTTTACATGAGAATTTGTAGATTTAAGCCTTTGGACAAAACTTGTCTTTCTTTCCCAACAGGGTTTTGTCTTTTAATATTTCCCTCAAAGCAGGATAATATGTTTTAAAAGCCAGGTGTCCTGTCCAGTCTTGAATTTAAAGCACGTACAAAAAGCTTAACCTGCATCAGATGTGTGTAAATACGATCCTTAACCAGCACAGCAAGATAAACAATAGCATTCCAAATAGACGCAATGCAGTGCATTAGAAAGGAGCTAAAGTAGGCTATGTTAAATATAAATAGCCTTTAGCGGTAGTCCTCGGGTGTATGATTGGTTCTACCTCGGGTGTATGATTGGTTCTACCTCGGGTGCATGATTGGGTGTATGTTATAACCGATAATAGCCTTCGTTGGATGTATACCAGATGTTATAAGCGTTATATCCTTTGGTACATGTTTACCAGATGTTTGCTTTGTTATATTGTATATCTATGATATAAGCATTTTATAACCAGTTGTCGTTTAACAGGTTTTTTTTTAATGTTTAGGATTCTTTTTATGGATCTGAGTGGATCTAACCTGGTATAATAAAGGTAAAATAAAATAAAAATTTAAATAAATCGTAAGACTAAACGGTAAAATAAGCCTAATAAAATTCCCACGGGTAGCCTATTTTAGACAAACACCTAGTTTATATAAAAGCCTATCTGGGTTTATGGTAAATGTTATCATATGACCATTAAATGAATCAGCAAAACTCCCAAAAGAATGGTTTCACTTTTTCTTGCAGCACATTTAAAGAGAGACAACTCCTCATCAGTCGCAGTAAGAGTTCGAAATGTTTTGGTTTCTGTTGTTCATTGGCCTCACGTCGCAAGGTAAGTTAGGCGGAGCATAACGGGTGGTGAAGTTGAAAAATAAACGGAACGCTGCCGCCCTATAGCTTTATTCATGACATTATCAGGTTTCAAATGCTCTTTGGTCTATTTGAAATGTATTACGAACCTGTAAGAGTCATATGCTTTTCTCAATTATTTCCAACAGCGCGTTCGGACCTAATTGCTGATGGGGACACTATAGCGGAGTTCGGTTCCGACGCGACCTACACCTGCACGCTCACGGATCCGACCGGCGTGTTGCAAGTGACTTGGCAAAGACTTCTCAAAGACGAGTCGGTAGAGACACTCGCCACTTACAGCAAACGGTTTGGACGACAGGTCATCGAGCGATACCGGGACAAGGTATTTTTAAATGGCGAGTCACTGAATTCAACGTCGATCACTGTGAGGAACGTCACCTGGGAGGATGAAGCGTGCTACGTGTGTTCTTTTAATATTTATCCCAGCGGCTCACAGCGGAAACAGATTTGTGTTACAGTGCAAGGTAGGTGCGCTGCATAATGCCCTCATTTTAAGTACAATTATTGTTAACAAATCGTTTGGCTGCAGTGACTAGCTGTGCTAATGAGCATTTCACCCTGAATCTACGATATTACTGTATGTTGTTACAGGAGTGTTGTTTAAGTCGGAGAAGGAGAAAGCAAAACAAGCTTTTAGATGTTTCACAATGTGGCGTTCTTTCAATTTGGTGGATTCATTTTTAAGAGCAATAGTAGTAATAGTTTTTATATGTTTATTTAAACTACTTTTTCGTATGACCCAGTGCTTCGCTCTCAGAGTAGATCGAAGATGTGATTGCTTGCGAGCCGTAGGGACCAGCCCAAGCAAAACGTATTTTGGTGATGACTAATGATGACTATGACTTGGATAATGACTGACTTTGCCTTCTCATATCCCATCTATTTAAAAGGTATTTCCTCAATAGAAGTCCAGGTGCTGCTCAACACTAGCACCGAATTAGACCAGAGCTCTAAAGTATTAGTCAGCTGCTCAGCCACTGGGAAGCCAGCTCCAGTGATCCAATGGACCAACTCAACAGCCAATCCAGTCTCCGAACCAGAGCAGACCCAATCAGTAAACAGCGACCAGACTGTCTCCACGACCAGTGTCGTCGCGCTGCGTCCCGCTGAGCATTCTGGGGGATATGCTGAGTGTGTGGTGAATGCAGGGAGGAGAGGACACAGGAAGAAGAGAGTTCTACTTCCTGTACTCAAGACAGGCAAGTACATAGTCAAGCAGGATGGTACCCTCAATGATCACAAAGAGACTATTTTATTACATCCCTTCTTACTGTTTACCATTCGGGTTCATGTGCACACACCTTCTTACAGTCCGTGATCAAACATTTTCTTCTTGTGTAGTCTATTTCATACACATTAATATGTACGCACATACAACGAAAGGTAACCAAGGTGTGATTCTGTTCTATTCTATCTTACTTTGAGCAGCTTGCTGTCAGAAAAGCCCACCCCTCACATACAACTGTTGCCTCTAATTCTAAAAGAAGTGTTGCCTGGCAACCCTTATACCAACCCTATGGTCTTGCCAGGTTAATCATGAACCCCTAATATATATATATATATATATATATATATATATATATATATATATATATACAGTACTGTGCAAAAGCTTTAGGCAGATGTCAAAAAAATACTGGCAAAAATTTGAAAACAAAGAGTGGTCACAGCAAATATTGATTTGATTTAGATTGTTCATTTGTTCATTAACTTTGCATTTAGTTAATTGATCAAAACAAACTATGAACACTTCGATTTTTAAAAGCATTGTTACTTTACACACCTGCCTAAAACGTTTGCACAGTACTGTATATATATATATATATATATATATATATATATATATATATATATATATAGTTATATATATATATAGTTATATATATGTACATAATTCATTCTCTACTGAATCTGCTGAATCACTGTCACAGGACTGTGACTCCCTCGGTTAGGTTGCACTTCCCAATCAGAAACAACCACAACCATAACAGCAACAACAACAGCAACAACAACCGTGGTCGCTCTGCCCCAGGGGATCCCTGGGTAGTTCCTCGCTGAAGTTGAGGCATTGAATAAACTGATCACACGTCAAGAGAGGGAAATTGCAGTGCAAAACAAACTAGGTTTCACTAGGGACCTTTTTTTTCGGTTCTGTTCCTCAATGTTTTGTCGGGCGGGAAATGATTTGCAAGGGAAAGAACATTACGTCGACATGTTCCCCCGTTATTCAAAAATGAAGAGGATGTGAGAAAGAAGTGGGAAGTGACAAATATTCCCTGATGATCATTATGAGGGCTTTGCCCAAAATGTTGATCTTTCTTTTTGACTTTATTTCATTTTCCTGGCAGTATTTTTTTAGTAGCCAACAAGGTGTGTTGTTGTTGTTGTTGTTGTTGTTGTTGGTGGTGGTGGTGGTGTTGTTTACAGGCAGGATATGCATTACCTTTATTTGGTCATCTCTGTACTACATCTCTGACTCTGCTGATAGGAACTCTGGGTTTCACCTTCCAGGAAGTGGAACCGCTTTGTTTTGAAAGATGAG
>CM030191.1:12863894-12893894 GCA_017639675.1 Aplochiton taeniatus
CGCAGGGCTGCGGAACTGCTCCGTGGTCATCCGGAGAGTGAGGTGGGAGGACGAGTGCTGTTACAGGTGTCTGTTCAACACCTTCCCAGAAGGAGCTATCACAGGGAACACCTGCCTCAGAGTCTACGGTAATCACATACCTTGGTAGTCACATACCGAGAAAAGACAAATCACAAATCAATGATGAATCCAGGATTATACGTTGACGTCAGTCAACTAAATACCCGCTCAGACTGAGTTACTTTGAGATACAGTTTGTTCCACTGTGTAGGGAGCCAGGGGATATGTGAAGGGAAATCCCCCCCAGACAATCCAGTCCCTGTATTACACCTCAGTGTCAGCTGGCTGAGGAAAGCCCCATAGTTTGTTTCTTTTCTCAGGGAAACGGTAGGGAAATAGACTGCATAGGACCGAGGTTATGTAGCTGTCTGTAGACTAGGACTGAGGTTATGTAGCTGTCTATAGACTAGGACTGAGGTTATGTAGCTGTCTGTAGACTAGGACTGAGGTTATGTAGCTGTCTATAGACTAGGACTGAGCTTATGTAGCTGTCTATAGACTAGGACTGAGATTATGTAGATGTCTATAGACTAGGACTGAGGTTATGTAGCTGTCTATAGACTAGGGCTGAGGTTATGTAGCTGTGTATAGACTAGGACTGAGGTTATGTAGCTGTCTATAGACTAGGACTGAGCTTATGTAGCTGTCTATAGACTAGGACTGAGGTTATGTAGCTGTCTAAGACTAGGACTGAGGTTATGTAGCTGTCTATAGACTAGGACTGAGGTTACGTAGCAGTCTATACCCATCTTCTCATTCTCCAGAACACTTCAGTTACATCCATGATGAGACATAATTAACTGGACTTCTAATTTGTTCTTTTTCCTCACAGAGTTGTACAAACCTTCTATAAACGTCTCAGAAGCCAACACAAGCCGCGCAGCTTCTGAAAGGTTGACAGAGTTGTCACCTAAAGGTCCCCAAAGGTTGGATGGAGGTCGACAGAGGTCAACTGTGTCCTGTTCGGCCACTGGCCAACCAGCTCCAACAGTATCTTGGGATGTCCCTGCAAAAGTCTCCCTGTCTAACGCAACTGTCACCAGAGTAACCAACGGCAACGGGACTGTCACCGTCACCTCAACTGTCACAGTGGCAAGACCCGGTCTCCATGGCGACACGCCGATAAGGTGTGTGGCGTCACTGTTTTCCCGGACGGTTTCCAAGGAGGTTTCCATGGTGATAACATTCAACGATGCTGCAGCCTTTCTTGATGGTGAGTGCAGACTAATTATTTACACAAATCAGCCCTTTCACCACTTTCTTTTCTACTGGATAGGTCAACATTTCTAACAAGCAAAATAACTTTTGCTTGTGAGTTTACCTTTAAACCTACGGTTCACTTGTCTCTCATCCCCAGTTGACAAGGAGACGGTGGAGGTCTCAGTGGCAGCAGTCTGTGGAGTAGTATTGTTTCTCATCTGTCTATTAGTATCGTTACTCATCTGTGGAAGAGTATTGTCAGCCACCTGTGGAAGAGTATTGCTAATTATAAGCGGCCATGGAAACGGAAGGTAGGGTCTAATTAAGACTTTAGTTGCTAAAGTTTCTCCAAAAATATTTTAAATGATTACTTGGCCTTACGTTTTTTTTCTTTTTTAGCAGAAGCCCTTCAAAGAAACCAGTGGACCCTGAAAAGAGAGGAACAGGCACTCCATCACAGACTCCTGGTAAAGACACTGGACTGTAAGTCATCTCAATGTTCTATCATTAACAGGGCTATTTAGACCATTTTGACAGACAATTTATCATTGCTTTAAGCCCTTAGAGGTTGTGTTTGAAGTGTGAAAGAATATTAATATATTTAATATATAGGCCTATAAATAAATGTAATCTATAAATATCCAATATATCAGGTTACCAAATTCAGCGGTCAGGGGCATGCCCTACTCACAGAGATCAGACGAAACGAGGTAAGCCGCACATCTGGGATACTGGCCCTTCGTTCTACCCCCCTGACTTTGTTTTATTTCATATTGAAATGACACCCATGTCGGTAGGACTTTTTTATCATACATTGTCTTATTCAAAATAAGAATTCCTAATGCATTATTGCCCAAGAAAGTTTGTTGTATCTTTCATTTTAGTAACTCGGTATTTATTAGTAAGTAAATAGACGGTCTTTTGTATTTTTCTCAGAGTACCCTTAAAGACGTCACATGATATTGCCTCCCTGAGAAACTCCTCCGTGGATGACAGTCTTGATGGCATACAACCTATGGAAGATTGAGTTCTGATTCATCTGTATCTCGACGCGGCCTGACTTCTCTGAGATGTTCAGAATTCATCAATATGTTGTTATTGCCTTTTTGTTCAATGTTTAACTGTTCACTGCTGAAACTACAACAATCCCCAAACTATTTGTCGTTGTATTTGTCCCTTTTTTTTACTATGTTTTTAAACCATAGCAATGCGATTGCTTGCTTTGTAAATTGTAAATAACTAATAATAAATAATATGCGAGTGAATAATAAGAGTTGTAAAAGCATCATCATTCTGTAAATAAATGCATTTGTTTTTCCACAAGCAGATTTATAAAGAAGTGCCACAAGGCGGCGACGCAATTCAATTATTTTGTACGAGAAGCAACTTTCTTGGTCTCGGAAGGTGGCTGAATTTGCACAGGGCACAATTTAGACCAGTACGAAGCGTTTCAGTTCTGATCTTCTGGAGATTTAAATGGACTCGATTGGCTTGGTTACTCGATATAACTTTATCATTGTTACATTAACCTATTCTGAAGCCAAATTCTAAGGTAGGCTATTTCGCTACGATTCCTTTACCATTGAAATGTGTTTGATGAGTTGACACCATAGACGATTAATATACTTTTGTTAAATCCTAAAGCGTTTTTTCGAAATGATTTGTAACTTAATGTTAATTGATACCCTTATGGAGCCCACGACTTACATTTTATTCTCTTATGTCAAACGTTACTTCATTTGATTGCACTATTCAGTAATTTAACTGCCAAGTAAGGAATAAGAAAATTACATGTCGGTACTCGTGGGGTAATTTCTAATACTAATTGTTTCTGGATACAAAAGGTCGATCTGTTGAGGGCAGGGCAGTCTTAAGGAAAGATACTTTTGCGTTTTTCCATTTCTCTAGAAACACCAGCAAATAGGAAGTTTATTTGAATAATATGGTTTTACTTTAGTTGTCTTTTAAGTTAACTCAGGTAAGAACAGAGTTCCCTCATATTTGAGTGAAACTTCATGCCTTGTCAAAGTCATGTAAGAATATGCTATGAATAGTTTTTTTTTTTATCTCGCCGATTCATGGCAGGGCTACTTCTTGGCCGAGCCGCAAACTGTCTCTGATGCATTCCTATACCTGCTCTATAGACCCAAAGGCTATATGTATCAAGATAGAAACACATTCTGAGCCCAGTGCCCCCAGAAACTGAATTGGAAGTGTATTTAATTTAATTCAAATAGCCTAGTTTTAATCTCAGCTCACACCATTCACCTGTACTCATTCACCTGTACAGTTTTATTTATCCCCCCAAAAAACATCATTGGCAGTTTAATTACGCTTGTGGAACTGGGAGTCTTTTCATCAGGGCCAACTTTACAACTGCATTTGTAGTTTGCCTAACATTAGACCACTCAGCAACTAAAATCTATAATTTACATGTGACTAACAGCAGGCGGTCAGACCAAACGAATCAAATCAAGCACACTTGATTGATTTGAGTACTTGCTCTGTGCTTAGCATAGGAACCCCACTGGAGAGGTTTTTCCATAGACATCACAGGGGCCATCTCTACCTGTGTAAGTGGAAACATAGCTACTTAAACAGGTTGAGAAGTGGAAACAGCTGTACCCAGGTGCCCAATCCTAGATGTATTTCTGTACCTGTGTTAGTGGAAGCAGACCCAAACAGGAGCAGACATCACAGGGTATTTTCTGTACCTGTGTTAGTGGAAACAGACCCAAACAGAGAGGTGCCGACGTCAGAGTCCCCCCCCCCTCTAGACCTCCGGAGGGGCAGACAGTCTGTTTGACTCCAGATGCACGCCGTTGTTAAAAAAAAAGCCAATGAAACGGCTGTTCAACTCTGAGCCAGACGTCCATTAGTAAGATATGAAGATCTTAGAGGTTTCATTCAAGATTAAGTTAGGATTAGGTTAGATTATCTGAGGCCTGTTTTTGTAATAAACAGGGCAGACAAGCTCTTGAAAATACAACTGGAGTCATAAATCGGCCCAGGTGTATTTTATTAGATTTTTTTTTCACTGTTTCATGTAAATGTAAATGTGCTATCCAAATAAAGATTATTATTACAGTACTGTGCAAAAGTTTTAGGCAGATGTGAAAAATCGCTGGCAAAAATTTGAAAGCAAAGAGTTATCACAGCAAATATTGTTTGATTTAGACTGTTAATTTTTTTCGTTCACTTTGCATTTAGTTAATTGATCAGAACAAACTATTAACACTTAGATTTTGGAATGCGTTCTTACTTTACACACCTACCTAAAACTTTTGCACAGTACTATACGGAAACCCGGTCGTAGGCCAGAGGGTAGGGACCCTACTGGTTCCTATTTCGTGGATACCTTCCCACTGGGAGGCTCTTAAACCAGTGCCTGTTTGGTGGATACTTTCCCACTGGGAGGCTCTTAAACCAGTGCCTGTTTGGTGGATACCTTCCCACATGAGGGCTCTTAAACCAGTGCCTCTTTCCTGGCAGCGCTGCACCACAAAGCTAAGTGGGTGCTTTTTATAAAGCCTTTCCACCGCGACTGGGCTGGGCTGGGCTTGAGCAACTGGCTGAGAGGCAGACTGGCTGGCTGACTGGCTGGCTGGCTGGCTGACTGACTGACTGACTGGTTGACTGACTGTCTGACTGACTGACTGGCTGACTGACTCACTGACTCACTGACTGACTCACTGACTGACTGGCTGGCTGACTGACTGGCTAGCTGACCTGACCTGACATCGCTGGCGGTCAACAGTTAAAGAGCGGCTGAGCATGATCCCATTGAAAGGTTTTCCACCGTAACTTTTCTAATCAGTATGCGTGATCTGTTCTATTTCTATACATGCGGTTCTTTTGGAAACCATCCGTTCGACTGAGCCTGTCTGTTCCTCCTGCTCTCCGCATAAACACTCGTTCTTGGCTTGTTGGCTTCGTAGGGCTTTACTGGTTTACCGGCTTCGATCCCTCTGCTCCTGTGGAGCGTTCGTCATGGTTTACCGTAAGGTGACTCCTGGGGCTCCTGTTCAAAGCACTGGGGTTAGGGTTGTCTAGACAGGACAGGGGAACAGGCCCAGTGCTGCTGTTGCTAGGTGATTGTGTTAGCTGGTGCTAGGTGGTTGAGGCCTGAGTAGGGCCATGCAGGGGGCTAACATTTAGAACAGTGCCTCTTCCACCTGATGAATTGGTTGCGTTGTTGTTGTGGTTGTTGTTGTTGTTGTTGTTGTGGTAGCTACGTACTACTTGTTGATGACAAGTCGTTTGTTTTTCACCTGACTCACTCGCTCACAAGGTCACGGAGGTCAACGCCGGGCTGGGCAGCACTGGTGGACAGAGACAAAACACAAACACACACACACACACACACACACACACACACACACACGCACTCATATACACACACACCCTGGGCAACTGACTTTTAAGTTACACAACATGATGTCGGGTTATCTTAATTGTATTGGTGTATTAGAGTCGATTTTTTGATGAGGGTGTGCTTTCGAAGAAAGTAACAAAACCTGCCCACAAACTATTGTTATTATATATCATTATCATGAATATCATTCTTCAACGGGCAGACCAAGGACCAGGTGGAGGGATTATATCTCCATGCTGGTCGGGGAGCGCCTTGGAATCCCCCAGTCAGAGCTGGCGGATGTGGCCCGGGAAAGGGAAGGATGGGGCTCTCTGCTGGAACTACTACCTCCGCGACCCGATCGGATAAGCGGACGAAGATGATGATGATGATGATCATTCTTCAATGTACTGTACCTGTTTCTCTCTTCCAGATTTCTTTCTTGTATCTATGTCAGTGTCTTTAGCAGTATCCTGGATGCCAGCTGGTTCAGACAGAGACCACTCCCTGCCCGACTGACTGAGAAACAAACTGAGAGACCGACAGAGAGACATACTGAGAGGAAAAGACAGGGACAAACAGAGGAACAGACAGACAGACAGACAGACAGACAGACAGACAGACAGACAGACAGACAGACAGACAGACAGACAGACAGACAGACAGACAGACAGACAGACAGACAGACAGACAGACAGACAGACAGACAGACAGACAGACAGACAGACAGACAGACAGACCGACAGACAGATACTATAAATACTATACTATAAAGTATCTGAAATTAAAGTTGTAACAGTTGGAAACTGAAAAACTGTACGTTTGAAGTGTAGATTCTATCCTACGCCGAAATGTAAAGACACGTGTTAACCTGTCAAATTAGTAAAGTAACAGAATACTATTGATAGCATTAATAGGCTAATCATTGTTTCATGTTCCAATCCGGTCTTTTGTGAAAACTGTAGCGGCCTACATTACAATCTAAATGGCAAAATACTGTAGGCCTATGTGATGTAACTAATATTTAATATTAACTAAAGTACTTGCTTGACTCTGCATTATTTAAATCGATTGATTAAATATAATAAATGAATATTTTGTCTCCATACTTATTCGGACTTTTTATGTGCAGTGTTGCTAGGGAGCCGATTGCCATTGCTATTATTTTATGCATGCCTACTACAGACATTGTAACTGCAGATCATAACACAAAATGTAGTGCTTTTGGTATACCTTTTAACAACTTGTAAGTGCCCCATGTTGAGGATAGCACCAGAACAGGACACTATCACACCCACACAGAATGGAAGCTCCTGACAAACGTCAAAACGATATGCTAATTTAATTTTGTAATTTTGAATCTATTGTTTGTAGAGTACTGTAGTAAGGCAAGGTCAATAATCAAAAGCGTCATAGAGTCTTTAATCTTTATTTTATTTTTTTTGCTGTCAGCAGCTTTCTCTTTCAGTTTGTTGAATAAAACATTTCCAGTATCCCGATATCATACTGCGACTGAATTGTATAATAAAATCTTAGCCTGGGATCGTACTGCACTTTGTATTTTATGAAGAAAAAATGGCCAATGAAAAGTGGCTTGGCAGGGGGAAATAAGATTTGGATGACACTCATACTAAAATGCGACATTCCTTGCATGTTTACAAGAGCATTTGTAGATTTAAGCCTTTGGACAAAACTTGTCTTTCTTTCCCAACAGGGTTTTGTCTTTTAATATTTCCCTCATAGCAGGATAATATGTTTTAAAAGCCAGGTGTCCTGTCCAGTCTTGAATTTAAAGCACGTACAAAAAGCTTAACCTGCATCAGATGTGTGTAACTACGATCCTTAACCAGCACAGCAAGATAAACAATAGCATTCCAAATAGACGCAATGCAGTGCATTAGAAAGGAGCTAAAGTAGGCTATGTTAAATATAAATAGCCTTTAGCGGTAGTCCTCGGGTGTATGATTGGTTCTACCTCGGGTGTACGATTGGTTCTACCTCGGGTGTATGATTGGGTGTATGTTATAACCGATAATAGCCTTCGTTGGATGTATACCAGATGTTATAAGCGTTATATCCTTTGGTGCATGTTTACCAGATGTTTACTTTGTTATATTGTATATCTATGATATAAGCATTTTCTAACCAGTTGTCGTTTAACAGGTTTTTTTTTAATGTTTAGGATTCTTTTTATGGATCTGAGTGGATCTAACCTGGTATAATAAAGGTAAAATAAAATAAAAATTGAAATAAATCGTAAGACTAAACGGTAAAATAAGCCTAATAAAATTCCCACGGGTAGCCTATTTTAGACAAACACCTAGTTTATATAAAAGCCTATCTGGGTTTATGGTAAATGTTATCATATGACCATTAAATTAATCAGCAAAACTCCCCAAAGAATGGTTTCACTTTTTCTTGCAGCACATTTAAACCCGTTGCGCCCCCTACTGGTCAATGTGTAATTACACGATTTGCAAAGCAATATATTTACTTGCATTCAAATCGTCATCACAATTGTAATTTTGGAACCATGAACGAACAGCGCTGTCTAATATGTTTTTTTCTATTTTGACATAAACTTCTAAATTCATCTTTTAACAAAAGTATTCTCTTCATATTAAACTCAATTATGCAACGTATGCGCAGTAGAGGGAGCGCATCAGATAAAACAGTCCAACGCTCTTTACTTTCGCTTTCCATTTATACGAGGAGAAACATGAGGGAGGAGTTAGCTCCTTTATCCAGTGATTGGCTATTTCAGATTTGAGTCACAAATTTAAACCTCAAGAAATGTTTTGTCAGTGTACCATGTGTCCCACATTAAGCTGCGCTATGGCTCTGTCACTTATGCGGTTTGTTATTTTGTCTTTCCTACCTAAAGGTAAGTAACAGAAGATCATTATGTTTTTCAAAAGAAACATCAAAGATCGCTTCCAATGTGTTTTGATGTTCTAAATATAATATGAATATTATATAAACCCTGCAGCCAACTTAAGTCTTAACCTGCCTGAAATGAACTCCTTGAAGGAAGTTCATTATTATAATCATCGATCTTGACTAACTGTGTGTAATGACAGACTGGGCTGGACAATCATGCTTGGTTGTTGGGCTACATTGCATGAATTGGTCAAAGTGTAAGAGCATGATTTGGGTTGCATTGATCTTTACACAAATGTAGAAGACTGAGTTATGATTTACATTGCATCTGATCGGATTCACAGTTGATTAGTGAGCTCTGAAAGGGGTTGGGGTGAGTTCGAGAGAGACTTAAGAAGGGGAATTTTTGCACTGTTCGTGGAGTGACTACTTAAATAAACTAGTTAAGAAGAACTCGCACTGTGGAAAAAAAAGAAGTTATTTGACTGGAAAAAATGTGTATTATTTCGCTGCTTTTTTCTGTTTTTCGAAAAGTTGACGAATATTCGTGAAAAAACAAAATGAAAGTGTTATACATTTTTTAAATGAAATAACAAAAATGTTGTTAAAATGAAAAGTCCATTATTTTCCGTTTTTTGACAAAGAAATTCCTTATTTTAATATCCATACATTTATTTGTACATAAATTAGCTTGTAAAAATTCAAATGAAACCTGTTCTCAAAATATGCTAAAACCTAAAAAAAATGTATTCGTTAATTCGTATTTTTATTACTAAATAAACGCAAAACATGAAGTTTTAATCAATATTTAATTTGCATTGGACTATATACCTTCCCCAATATGATGTACTCTTCAAAATAAAGTGGGAGAGGCAATTTCTCACGCTCTGCTCATAACTCCCCTATCCCCCCATCATTTATATTAATTCTAAGATGTTTTCCCCTCCCCATGTTGTGGGAACCGTGTCTTCTTGCCACTACATGCATGGTTATGTTAGGTTAGGACCATAAAGCATATAGGGAAGTGTTTTGAAAAAATAGGCAGGGTTAAAGAAGGCCTACTGTATGCGGATCATAACATGTATCGTGCAGGACACAAAGTTATTTTAGCTGAAATGGCTATATCGTTTTTTAGCATCTCTGGAAATCTCAAACATATTTACGAAGTTGTCGTTTTTTTTTTCTTACTATAACACTAACGTTTCATGTCCCTTACCCCTGTACCAGTCCATATTGAATCCGTCAACGTGCTTTAACCTGTGTTGCTAATGTGGATCCCGTATCTCTGCAGGGATTGCGGAGTTGATCAAAACCCAGAGTCAAGTCACAGTCACTCTGGGGGAAGACGCCCACCTCAGCTGCCAACTGTTGCAGTCCAAAGACGTCCTCCAAGTTACCTGGCAAAAAGTATCGCCGGTCGAGACAGAGAACGTGGCCACCTACAACAAGCGCCACGGGTCAAACGTCAACGCTGCTTTCCTGAAGAACGTGGAGTTTGAGAACGCGGGGCTGCGGAACTGCTCCGTGGTCATCCGGAGAGTGAGGTGGGAGGACGAGTGCTGTTACAGGTGTCTGTTCTACGCCTTCCCAGAAGGAGCTATCACAGGGAACACCTGCCTCAGAGTCTACGGTAATCACATACAGTAGCTGTCTATAGACTAGGACTGAGGTTATGTAGCTGTCTATAGACTAGGACTGAGGTTATGTAGCTGTGTATAGACTAGGACTAAGGTTATGTAGCTGTCTATAGACTAGGACTGAGGTTATGCAGCTGTCTATAGACTAGGGCTGAGCTTATATAGCTGTCTATAGACTAGGACTGATGTTATGTAGCTGTCTATAGACTAGGACTGAGGTTATGTAGCTGTCTATAGACTAGGACTGAGGTTATGTAGCTGTCTATAGACTAGGACTGAGGTTATGTAGCTGTCTATAGACTAGGACTGAGGTTATGTAGCAGTCTATACCCATCTTCTCATTCTCCAGAACACTTCAGTTACATCCATGATGAGACATAATTAACTGGACTTCTAATTTGTTCTTTTTCCTCACAGAGTTGTACAAACCTTCTATAAACGTCTCAGAAGCCAACACAAGCCGCGCAGCTTCTGAAAGGTTGACAGAGTTGTCACCTAAAGGTCCCCAAAGGTTGGATGGAGGTCGACAGAGGTCAACTGTGTCCTGTTCGGCCACTGGCCAACCAGCTCCAACAGTATCTTGGGATGTCCCTGCAAAAGTCTCCCTGTCTAACGCAACTGTCACCAGAGTAACCAACGGCAACGGGACTGTCACCGTCACCTCAACTGTCACAGTGGCAAGACCCGGTCTCCATGGCGACACGCCGATAAGGTGTGTGGCGTCACTGTTTTCCCGGACTGTTTCCAAGGAGGTTTCCATGGTGATAACATTCAACGATGCTGCAGCCTTTCTTGATGGTGAGTGCAGACTAATTATTTACACAAATCAGCCCTTTCACCACTTTCTTTTCTACTGGATAGGTCAACATTTCTAACAAGCAAAATAACTTTTGCTTGTGAGTTTACCTTTAAACCTACGGTTCACTTGTCTCTCATCCCCAGTTGACAAGGAGACGGTGGAGGTCTCAGTGGCAGCAGTCTGTGGAGTAGTATTGTTTCTCATCTGTCTATTAGTATCGTTACTCATCTGTGGAAGAGTATTGTCAGCCACCTGTGGAAGAGTATTGCTAATTATAAGCGGCCATGGAAACGGAAGGTAGGGTCTAATTAAGACTTTAGTTGCTAAAGTTTCTCCAAAAATATTTTAAATGATTACTTGGCCTTACGTTTTTTTTCTTTTTTAGCAGAAGCCCTTCAAAGAAACCAGTGGACCCTGAAAAGAGAGGAACAGGCACTCCATCACAGACTCCTGGTAAAGACACTGGACTGTAAGTCATCTCAATGTTCTATCATTAACAGGGCTATTTAGACCATTTTGACAGACAATTTATCATTGCTTTAAGCCCTTAGAGGTTGTGTTTGAAGTGTGAAAGAATATTAATATATTTAATATATAGGCCTATAAATAAATGTAATCTATAAATATCCAATATATCAGGTTACCAAATTCAGCGGTCAGGGGCATGCCCTACTCACAGAGATCAGACGAAACGAGGTAAGCCGCACATCTGGGATACTGGCCCTTCGTTCTACCCCCCTGACTTTGTTTTATTTCATATTGAAATGACACCCATGTCGGTAGGACTTTTTTATCATACATTGTCTTATTCAAAATAAGAATTCCTAATGCATTATTGCCCAAGAAAGTTTGTTGTATCTTTCATTTTAGTAACTCGGTATTTATTAGTAAGTAAATAGACGGTCTTTTGTATTTTTCTCAGAGTACCCTTAAAGACGTCACATGATATTGCCTCCCTGAGAAACTCCTCCGTGGATGACAGTCTTGATGGCATACAACCTATGGAAGATTGAGTTCTGATTCATCTGTATCTCGACGCGGCCTGACTTCTCTGAGATGTTCAGAATTCATCAATATGTTGTTATTGCCTTTTTGTTCAATGTTTAACTGTTCACTGCTGAAACTACAACAATCCCCAAACTATTTGTCGTTGTATTTGTCCCTTTTTTTTACTATGTTTTTAAACCATAGCAATGCGATTGCTTGCTTTGTAAATTGTAAATAACTAATAATAAATAATATGCGAGTGAATAATAAGAGTTGTAAAAGCATCATCATTCTGTAAATAAATGCATTTGTTTTTCCACAAGCAGATTTATAAAGAAGTGCCACAAGGCGGCGACGCAATTCAATTATTTTGTACGAGAAGCAACTTTCTTGGTCTCGGAAGGTGGCTGAATTTGCACAGGGCACAATTTAGACCAGTACGAAGCGTTTCAGTTCTGATCTTCTGGAGATTTAAATGGACTCGATTGGCTTGGTTACTCGATATAACTTTATCATTGTTACATTAACCTATTCTGAAGCCAAATTCTAAGGTAGGCTATTTCGCTACGATTCCTTTACCATTGAAATGTGTTTGATGAGTTGACACCATAGACGATTAATATACTTTTGTTAAATCCTAAAGCGTTTTTTCGAAATGATTTGTAACTTAATGTTAATTGATACCCTTATGGAGCCCACGACTTACATTTTATTCTCTTATGTCAAACGTTACTTCATTTGATTGCACTATTCAGTAATTTAACTGCCAAGTAAGGAATAAGAAAATTACATGTCGGTACTCGTGGGGTAATTTCTAATACTAATTGTTTCTGGATACAAAAGGTCGATCTGTTGAGGGCAGGGCAGTCTTAAGGAAAGATACTTTTGCGTTTTTCCATTTCTCTAGAAACACCAGCAAATAGGAAGTTTATTTGAATAATATGGTTTTACTTTAGTTGTCTTTTAAGTTAACTCAGGTAAGAACAGAGTTCCCTCATATTTGAGTGAAACTTCATGCCTTGTCAAAGTCATGTAAGAATATGCTATGAATAGTTTTTTTTTTTATCTCGCCGATTCATGGCAGGGCTACTTCTTGGCCGAGCCGCAAACTGTCTCTGATGCATTCCTATACCTGCTCTATAGACCCAAAGGCTATATGTATCAAGATAGAAACACATTCTGAGCCCAGTGCCCCCAGAAACTGAATTGGAAGTGTATTTAATTTAATTCAAATAGCCTAGTTTTAATCTCAGCTCACACCATTCACCTGTACTCATTCACCTGTACAGTTTTATTTATCCCCCCAAAAAACATCATTGGCAGTTTAATTACGCTTGTGGAACTGGGAGTCTTTTCATCAGGGCCAACTTTACAACTGCATTTGTAGTTTGCCTAACATTAGACCACTCAGCAACTAAAATCTATAATTTACATGTGACTAACAGCAGGCGGTCAGACCAAACGAATCAAATCAAGCACACTTGATTGATTTGAGTACTTGCTCTGTGCTTAGCATAGGAACCCCACTGGAGAGGTTTTTCCATAGACATCACAGGGGCCATCTCTACCTGTGTAAGTGGAAACATAGCTACTTAAACAGGTTGAGAAGTGGAAACAGCTGTACCCAGGTGCCCAATCCTAGATGTATTTCTGTACCTGTGTTAGTGGAAGCAGACCCAAACAGGAGCAGACATCACAGGGTATTTTCTGTACCTGTGTTAGTGGAAACAGACCCAAACAGAGAGGTGCCGACGTCAGAGTCCCCCCCCCCCTCTAGACCTCCGGAGGGGCAGACAGTCTGTTTGACTCTAGATGCACGCCGTTGTTAAAAAAAAAGCCAATGAAACGGCTGTTCAACTCTGAGCGAGACGTCCATTAGTAAGATATGAAGATCTTAGAGGTTTCATTCAAGATTAAGTTAGGATTAGGTTAGATTATCTGAGGCCTGTTTTTGTAATAAACAGGGCAGACAAGCTCTTGAAAATACAACTGGAGTCATAAATCGGCCCAGGTGTATTTTATTAGATTTTTTTTTCACTGTTTCATGTAAATGTAAATGTGCTATCCAAATAAAGATTATTATTACAGTACTGTGCAAAAGTTTTAGGCAGATGTGAAAAATCGCTGGCAAAAATTTGAAAGCAAAGAGTTATCACAGCAAATATTGTTTGATTTAGACTGTTAATTTTTTTCGTTCACTTTGCATTTAGTTAATTGATCAGAACAAACTATTAACACTTAGATTTTGGAATGCGTTCTTACTTTACACACCTACCTAAAACTTTTGCACAGTACTATACGGAAACCCGGTCGTAGGCCAGAGGGTAGGGACCCTACTGGTTCCTATTTCGTGGATACCTTCCCACTGGGAGGCTCTTAAACCAGTGCCTGTTTGGTGGATACTTTCCCACTGGGAGGCTCTTAAACCAGTGCCTGTTTGGTGGATACCTTCCCACATGAGGGCTCTTAAACCAGTGCCTCTTTCCTGGCAGCGCTGCACCACAAAGCTAAGTGGGTGCTTTTTATAAAGCCTTTCCACCGCGACTGGGCTGGGCTGGGCTTGAGCAACTGGCTGAGAGGCAGACTGGCTGGCTGACTGGCTGGCTGGCTGGCTGACTGACTGACTGACTGGTTGACTGACTGTCTGACTGACTGACTGGCTGACTGACTCACTGACTCACTGACTGACTCACTGACTGACTGGCTGGCTGACTGACTGGCTAGCTGACCTGACCTGACATCGCTGGCGGTCAACAGTTAAAGAGCGGCTGAGCATGATCCCATTGAAAGGTTTTCCACCGTAACTTTTCTAATCAGTATGCGTGATCTGTTCTATTTCTATACATGCGGTTCTTTTGGAAACCATCCGTTCGACTGAGCCTGTCTGTTCCTCCTGCTCTCCGCATAAACACTCGTTCTTGGCTTGTTGGCTTCGTAGGGCTTTACTGGTTTACCGGCTTCGATCCCTCTGCTCCTGTGGAGCGTTCGTCATGGTTTACCGTAAGGTGACTCCTGGGGCTCCTGTTCAAAGCACTGGGGTTAGGGTTGTCTAGACAGGACAGGGGAACAGGCCCAGTGCTGCTGTTGCTAGGTGATTGTGTTAGCTGGTGCTAGGTGGTTGAGGCCTGAGTAGGGCCATGCAGGGGGCTAACATTTAGAACAGTGCCTCTTCCACCTGATGAATTGGTTGCGTTGTTGTTGTGGTTGTTGTTGTTGTTGTTGTTGTGGTAGCTACGTACTACTTGTTGATGACAAGTCGTTTGTTTTTCACCTGACTCACTCGCTCACAAGGTCACGGAGGTCAACGCCGGGCTGGGCAGCACTGGTGGACAGAGACAAAACACAAACACACACACACACACACACACACACACACACACACACGCACTCATATACACACACACCCTGGGCAACTGACTTTTAAGTTACACAACATGATGTCGGGTTATCTTAATTGTATTGGTGTATTAGAGTCGATTTTTTGATGAGGGTGTGCTTTCGAAGAAAGTAACAAAACCTGCCCACAAACTATTGTTATTATATATCATTATCATGAATATCATTCTTCAACGGGCAGACCAAGGACCAGGTGGAGGGATTATATCTCCATGCTGGTCGGGGAGCGCCTTGGAATCCCCCAGTCAGAGCTGGCGGATGTGGCCCGGGAAAGGGAAGGATGGGGCTCTCTGCTGGAACTACTACCTCCGCGACCCGATCGGATAAGCGGACGAAGATGATGATGATGATGATCATTCTTCAATGTACTGTACCTGTTTCTCTCTTCCAGATTTCTTTCTTGTATCTATGTCAGTGTCTTTAGCAGTATCCTGGATGCCAGCTGGTTCAGACAGAGACCACTCCCTGCCCGACTGACTGAGAAACAAACTGAGAGACCGACAGAGAGACATACTGAGAGGAAAAGACAGGGACAAACAGAGGAACAGACAGACAGACAGACAGACAGACAGACAGACAGACAGACAGACAGACAGACAGACAGACAGACAGACAGACAGACAGACAGACAGACAGACAGACAGACAGACAGACAGACAGACAGACAGACAGACCGACAGACAGATACTATAAATACTATACTATAAAGTATCTGAAATTAAAGTTGTAACAGTTGGAAACTGAAAAACTGTACGTTTGAAGTGTAGATTCTATCCTACGCCGAAATGTAAAGACACGTGTTAACCTGTCAAATTAGTAAAGTAACAGAATACTATTGATAGCATTAATAGGCTAATCATTGTTTCATGTTCCAATCCGGTCTTTTGTGAAAACTGTAGCGGCCTACATTACAATCTAAATGGCAAAATACTGTAGGCCTATGTGATGTAACTAATATTTAATATTAACTAAAGTACTTGCTTGACTCTGCATTATTTAAATCGATTGATTAAATATAATAAATGAATATTTTGTCTCCATACTTATTCGGACTTTTTATGTGCAGTGTTGCTAGGGAGCCGATTGCCATTGCTATTATTTTATGCATGCCTACTACAGACATTGTAACTGCAGATCATAACACAAAATGTAGTGCTTTTGGTATACCTTTTAACAACTTGTAAGTGCCCCATGTTGAGGATAGCACCAGAACAGGACACTATCACACCCACACAGAATGGAAGCTCCTGACAAACGTCAAAACGATATGCTAATTTAATTTTGTAATTTTGAATCTATTGTTTGTAGAGTACTGTAGTAAGGCAAGGTCAATAATCAAAAGCGTCATAGAGTCTTTAATCTTTATTTTATTTTTTTTGCTGTCAGCAGCTTTCTCTTTCAGTTTGTTGAATAAAACATTTCCAGTATCCCGATATCATACTGCGACTGAATTGTATAATAAAATCTTAGCCTGGGATCGTACTGCACTTTGTATTTTATGAAGAAAAAATGGCCAATGAAAAGTGGCTTGGCAGGGGGAAATAAGATTTGGATGACACTCATACTAAAATGCGACATTCCTTGCATGTTTACAAGAGCATTTGTAGATTTAAGCCTTTGGACAAAACTTGTCTTTCTTTCCCAACAGGGTTTTGTCTTTTAATATTTCCCTCATAGCAGGATAATATGTTTTAAAAGCCAGGTGTCCTGTCCAGTCTTGAATTTAAAGCACGTACAAAAAGCTTAACCTGCATCAGATGTGTGTAACTACGATCCTTAACCAGCACAGCAAGATAAACAATAGCATTCCAAATAGACGCAATGCAGTGCATTAGAAAGGAGCTAAAGTAGGCTATGTTAAATATAAATAGCCTTTAGCGGTAGTCCTCGGGTGTATGATTGGTTCTACCTCGGGTGTACGATTGGTTCTACCTCGGGTGTATGATTGGGTGTATGTTATAACCGATAATAGCCTTCGTTGGATGTATACCAGATGTTATAAGCGTTATATCCTTTGGTGCATGTTTACCAGATGTTTACTTTGTTATATTGTATATCTATGATATAAGCATTTTCTAACCAGTTGTCGTTTAACAGGTTTTTTTTTAATGTTTAGGATTCTTTTTATGGATCTGAGTGGATCTAACCTGGTATAATAAAGGTAAAATAAAATAAAAATTGAAATAAATCGTAAGACTAAACGGTAAAATAAGCCTAATAAAATTCCCACGGGTAGCCTATTTTAGACAAACACCTAGTTTATATAAAAGCCTATCTGGGTTTATGGTAAATGTTATCATATGACCATTAAATTAATCAGCAAAACTCCCCAAAGAATGGTTTCACTTTTTCTTGCAGCACATTTAAACCCGTTGCGCCCCCTACTGGTCAATGTGTAATTACACGATTTGCAAAGCAATATATTTACTTGCATTCAAATCGTCATCACAATTGTAATTTTGGAACCATGAACGAACAGCGCTGTCTAATATGTTTTTTTCTATTTTGACATAAACTTCTAAATTCATCTTTTAACAAAAGTATTCTCTTCATATTAAACTCAATTATGCAACGTATGCGCAGTAGAGGGAGCGCATCAGATAAAACAGTCCAACGCTCTTTACTTTCGCTTTCCATTTATACGAGGAGAAACATGAGGGAGGAGTTAGCTCCTTTATCCAGTGATTGGCTATTTCAGATTTGAGTCACAAATTTAAATCTCAAGAAATGTTTTGTCAGTGTACCATGTGTCCCACATTAAGCTGCGCTATGGCTCTGTCACTTATGCGGTTTGTTATTTTGTCTTTCCTACCTAAAGGTAAGTAACAGAAGATCATTATGTTTTTCAAAAGAAACATCAAAGATCGCTTCCAATGTGTTTTGATGTTCTAAATATAATATGAATATTATATAAACCCTGCAGCCAACTTAAGTCTTAACCTGCCTGAAATGAACTCCTTGAAGGAAGTTCATTATTATAATCATCGATCTTGACTAACTGTGTGTAATGACAGACTGGGCTGGACAATCATGCTTGGTTGTTGGGCTACATTGCATGAATTGGTCAAAGTGTAAGAGCATGATTTGGGTTGCATTGATCTTTACACAAATGTAGAAGACTGAGTTATGATTTACATTGCATCTGATCGGATTCACAGTTGATTAGTGAGCTCTGAAAGGGGTTGGGGTGAGTTCGAGAGAGACTTAAGAAGGGGAATTTTTGCACTGTTCGTGGAGTGACTACTTAAATAAACTAGTTAAGAAGACCTCGCACTGTGGAAAAAAAAAGAAGTTATTTGACTGGAAAAAATGTGTATTATTTCGCTGCTTTTTTCTGTTTTTCGAAAAGTTGACGAATATTCGTGGAAAAACAAAATGAAAGTGTTATACATTTTTTAAATGAAATAACAAAAATGTTGTTAAAATGAAAAGTCCATTATTTTCCGTTTTTTGACAAAGAAATTCCTTATTTTAATATCCATACATTTATTTGTACATAAATTAGCTTGTAAAAATTCAAATGAAACCTGTTCTCAAAATATGCTAAAACCTAAAAAAAATGTATTCGTTAATTCGTATTTTTATTACTAAATAAACGCAAAACATGAAGTTTTAATCAATATTTAATTTTCATTGGACTATATACCTGCCCCAATATGATGTACTCTTCAAAATAAAGTGGGAGAGGCAATTTCTCATGCTCTGCTCATAACTCCCCTATCCCCCCATAATTTATATTAATTCTAAGATGTTTTCCCCTCCCCATGTTGTGGGAACCGTGTCTTCTTGCCACTACATGCATGGTTATGTTAGGTTAGGACCATAAAGCATATAGGGAAGTGTTTTGAAAAAATAGGCAGGGTTAAAGAAGGCCTACTGTATGCGGATCATAACATGTATCGTGCAGGACACAAAGTTATTTTAGCTGAAATGGCTATATCATTTTTTAGCATCTCTGGAAATCTCAAACATATTTACGAAGTTGTCGTTTTTTTTTTTCTTACTATAACACTAACTTTTCATGTCCCTTACCCCTGTACCAGTCCATATTGAATCCGTCAACGTGCTTTAACCTGCGTTGCTAATGTGGATCCCGTATCTCTGCAGGGATTGCGGAGTTGATCAAAACCCAGAGTCAAGTCACAGTCACTCTGGGGGAAGACGCCCACCTCAGCTGCCAACGGTTGCAGTCCAAAGACGTCCTCCAAGTTACCTGGCAAAAAGTATCGCCGGTCGAGACAGAGAACGTGGCCACCTACAACAAGCGCCACGGGTCAAACGTCAACGCTGCTTTCCTGAAGAACGTGGAGTTTGAGAACGCGGGGCTGCGGAACTGCTCCGTGGTCATCCGGAGAGTGAGGTGGGAGGACGAGTGCTGTTACAGGTGTCTGTTCTACGCCTTCCCAGAAGGAGCTATCACAGGGAACACCTGCCTCAGAGTCTACGGTAATCACATACAGTAGCTGTCTATAGACTAGGACTGAGGTTATGTAGCTGTCTATAGACTAGGACTGAGGTTATGTAGCTGTGTATAGACTAGGACTAAGGTTATGTAGCTGTCTATAGACTAGGACTGAGGTTATGTAGCTGTCTATAGACTAGGGCTGAGCTTATATAGCTGTCTATAGACTAGGACTGATGTTATGTAGCTGTCTATAGACTAGGACTGAGGTTATGTAGCTGTCTATAGACTAGGACTGAGGTTATGTAGCTGTGTATAGACTAGGACTAAGGTTATGTAGCTGTCTATAGACTAGGACTGAGGTTATGTAGCTGTCTATAGACTAGGGCTGAGCTTATGTAGCTGTCTATAGACTAGGACTGATGTTATGTAGCTGTCTATAGACTAGGACTGAGGTTATGTAGCTGTCTATAGACTAGGACTGAGGTTATGTAGCTGTCTATAGACTAGGGCTGAGCTTATGTAGCTGTCTATAGACTAGGACTGATGTTATGTAGCTGTCTATAGACTAGGACTGAGGTTATGTAGCTGTCTATAGACTAGGACTGAGGTTATGTAGCTGTCTATAGACTAGGACTGAGGTTATGTAGCTGTCTATAGTCTAGGACTGAGGTTATGTAGCTGTCTATAGACTAGGACTGAGGTTATGTAGCTGTCTATAGTCTAGGACTGAGTTTATGTAGCTGTCTATACCCATCTTCTCATTCTCCAGAACACTTCAGTTACATCCATGATGAGACATAATTAACTGGACTTCTAATTTGTTCTTTTTCCTCACAGAGTTGTACAAACCTTCTATAAACGTCTCAGAAGCCAACACAAGCCGCGCAGCTTCTGAAAGGTTGACAGAGTTGTCACCTAAAGGTCCCCAAAGGTTGGATGGAGGTCGACAGAGGTCAACTGTGTCCTGTTCGGCCACTGGCCAACCAGCTCCAACAGTATCTTGGGATGTCCCTGCAAAAGTCTCCCTGTCTAACGCAACTGTCACCAGAGTAACCAACGGCAACAGGACTGTCACCGTCACCTCAACTGTCACAGTGGCAAGACCCGGTCTCCATGGCGACACGCCGATAAGGTGTGTGGCGTCACTGTTTTCCCGGACTGTTTCCAAGGAGGTTTCCATGGTGATAACATTCAACGATGCTGCAGCCTTTCTTGATGGTGAGTGCAGACTAATTATTTACACAAATCAGCCCTTTCACCACTTTCTTTTCTACTGGATAGGTCAACATTTCTAACAAGCAAAATAACTTTTGCTTGTGAGTTTACCTTTAAACCTACGGTTCACTTGTCTCTCATCCCCAGTTGACAAGGAGACGGTGGAGGTCTTAGTGGCAGCAGTCTGTGGAGTAGTATTGTTTCTCATCTGTCTATTAGTATCGTTACTCATCTGTGAAAGAGTATTGCTAATTATAAGCGTCCATGGAAACGGAAGGTAGGGTCTAATTCAGACTTTAGTTGCTAAAGTTTCTCCTAAAATATTTTAAATGATTACTTGGCCTTACGTTTTTTTTCTTTTTTAGCAGAAGCCCTTCAAAGAAACCAGTGGACCCTGAAAAGAGAGGAACAGGCACTCCATCACAGACTCCTGGTAAAGACACTGGACTGTAAGTCATCTCAATGTTCTATCATTAACAGGGCTATTTACACCATTTTGACATGTAATTTAAAGGGCATTCTACTTCTGCACTGCAGCTTTAAACATTGTACTGTAAAGTGAGAAGTGAGAAGAATTGATGGTGTTGCTACATTGATAGGGCTTTTCTCCCACGAAATGTGATATAAAAAATGTAAATGTGTTTGTTTGCTTGATAATATGCCCCTATCCATCCTATTGAAGTGATTTGTCTGACATGGATCTCTTAGGATTGGTTGACTAAAACCCTATCCATCCTTTTCCAGGGACTCCAAAATACTGAGCCCCTCCAAGTCGATGTATGTCCATCTGTAAAAAAACGAAATGACTGTTCCTTTGAAACAGACAATTTATCATTGCTTTAAGCCCTTAGAGGTTGTGTTTGAAGTGTGAAAGAATATTAATGTATTTAATATATAGGCCTATAAATAAATGTAATCTATAAATATCCAATATATCAGGTTACCAAATTCAGCGGTCAGGGGCATGCCCTACTCACAGAGATCAGACGAAACGAGGTAAGCCGCACATCTGGGATACTGGCCCTTCGTTCTACCCCCCTGACTTTGTTTTATTTCATATTGAAATGACACCCATGTCGGTAGGACTGCTTTATCCTACATTGTCTTATTCAAAATAAGAATTCCTAATGCATTATTGCCCAAGAAAGTTTGTTGTATCTTTCATTTTAGTAACTCGGTATTTATTAGTAAGTAAATAGACGGTCTTTTGTATTTTTCTCAGAGTACCCTTAAAGACGTCACATGATATTGCCTCCCTGAGAAACTCCTCCGTGGATGACAGTCTTGATGGCATACAACCTATGGAAGATTGAGTTCTGATTCATCTGTATCTCGACGCGGCCTGACTTCTCTGAGATGTTCAGAATTCATCAATATGTTGTTATTGCCTTTTTGTTCAATGTTTAACTGTTCACTGCTGAAACTACAACAATCCCCAAACTATTTGTCGTTGTATTTGTCCCTTTTTTTTACTATGTTTTTAAACCATAGCAATGCGATTGCTTGCTTTGTAAATTGTAAATAACTAATAATAAATAATATGCGAGTGAATAATAAGAGTTGTAAAAGCATCATCATTCTGTAAATAAATGCATTTGTTTTTCCACAAGCAGATTTATAAAGAAGTGCCACAAGGCGGCGACGCAATTCAATTATTTTGTACGAGAAGCAACTTTCTTGGTCTCGGAAGGTGGCTGAATTTGCACAGGGCACAATTTAGACCAGTACGAAGCGTTTCAGTTCTGATCTTCTGGAGATTTAAATGGACTCGATTGGCTTGGTTACTCGATATAACTTTATCATTGTTACATTAACCTATTCTGAAGCCAAATTCTAAGGTAGGCTATTTCGCTACGATTCCTTTACCATTGAAATGTGTTTGATGAGTTGACACCATAGACGATTAATATACTTTTGTTAAATCCTAAAGCGTTTTTTCGAAATGATTTGTAACTTAATGTTAATTGATACCCTTATGGAGCCCACGACTTACATTTTATTCTCTTATGTCAAACGTTACTTCATTTGATTGCACTATTCAGTAATTTAACTGCCAAGTAAGGAATAAGAAAATTACATGTCGGTACTCGTGGGGTAATTTCTAATACTAATTGTTTCTGGATACAAAAGGTCGATCTGTTGAGGGCAGGGCAGTCTTAAGGAAAGATACTTTTGCGTTTTTCCATTTCTCTAGAAACACCAGCAAATAGGAAGTTTATTTGAATAATATGGTTTTACTTTAGTTGTCTTTTAAGTTAACTCAGGTAAGAACAGAGTTCCCTCATATTTGAGTGAAACTTCATGCCTTGTCAAAGTCATGTAAGAATATGCTATGAATAGTTTTTTTTTTATCTCGCCGATTCATGGCAGGGCTACTTCTTGGCCGAGCCGCAAACTGTCTCTGATGCATTCCTATACCTGCTCTATAGACCCAAAGGCTATATGTATCAAGATAGAAACACATTCTGAGCCCAGTGCCCCCAGAAACTGAATTGGAAGTGTATTTAATTTAATTCAAATAGCCTAGTTTTAATCTCAGCTCACACCATTCACCTGTACTCATTCACCTGTACAGTTTTATTTATCCCCCCAAAAAACATCATTGGCAGTTTAATTACGCTTGTGGAACTGGGAGTCTTTTCATCAGGGCCAACTTTACAACTGCATTTGTAGTTTGCCTAACATTAGACCACTCAGCAACTAAAATCTATAATTTACATGTGACTAACAGCAGGCGGTCAGACCAAACGAATCAAATCAAGCACACTTGATTGATTTGAGTACTTGCTCTGTGCTTAGCATAGGAACCCCACTGGAGAGGTTTTTCCATAGACATCACAGGGGCCATCTCTACCTGTGTAAGTGGAAACATAGCTACTTAAACAGGTTGAGAAGTGGAAACAGCTGTACCCAGGTGCCCAATCCTAGATGTATTTCTGTACCTGTGTTAGTGGAAGCAGACCCAAACAGGAGCAGACATCACAGGGTATTTTCTGTACCTGTGTTAGTGGAAACAGACCCAAACAGAGAGGTGCCGACGTCAGAGTCCCCCCCCCCCTCTAGACCTCCGGAGGGGCAGACAGTCTGTTTGACTCTAGATGCACGCCGTTGTTAAAAAAAAAGCCAATGAAACGGCTGTTCAACTCTGAGCGAGACGTCCATTAGTAAGATATGAAGATCTTAGAGGTTTCATTCAAGATTAAGTTAGGATTAGGTTAGATTATCTGAGGCCTGTTTTTGTAATAAACAGGGCAGACAAGCTCTTGAAAATACAACTGGAGTCATAAATCGGCCCAGGTGTATTTTATTAGATTTTTTTTTCACTGTTTCATGTAAATGTAAATGTGCTATCCAAATAAAGATTATTATTACAGTACTGTGCAAAAGTTTTAGGCAGATGTGAAAAATCGCTGGCAAAAATTTGAAAGCAAAGAGTTAGCACAGCAAATATTGTTTGATTTAGACTGTTAATTTTATTCGTTCACTTTGCATTTAGTTAATTGATCAGAACAAACTATTAACACTTAGATTTTGGAATGCGTTCTTACTTTACACACCTACCTAAAACTTTTGCACAGTACTATACGGAAACCCGGTCGTAGGCCAGAGGGTAGGGACCCTACTGGTTCCTATTTCGTGGATACCTTCCCACTGGGAGGCTCTTAAACCAGTGCCTGTTTGGTGGATACTTTCCCACTGGGAGGCTCTTAAACCAGTGCCTGTTTGGTGGATACCTTCCCACTGGAGGGCTCTTAAACCAGTGCCTCTTTCCTGGCAGCGCTGCACCACAAAGCTAAGTGGGTGCTTTTTATAAAGCCTTTCCACCGCGACTGGGCTGGGCTGGGCTTGAGCAACTGGCTGAGAGGCAGACTGGCTGGCTGACTGGCTGGCTGGCTGGCTGACTGACTGACTGACTGGTTGACTGACTGTCTGACTGACTGACTGGCTGACTGACTCACTGACTCACTGACTGACTCACTGACTGACTGGCTGGCTGACTGACTGGCTAGCTGACCTGACCTGACATCGCTGGCGGTCAACAGTTAAAGAGCGGCTGAGCATGATCCCATTGAAAGGTTTTCCACCGTAACTTTTCTAATCAGTATGCGTGATCTGTTCTATTTCTATACATGCGGTTCTTTTGGAAACCATCCGTTCGACTGAGCCTGTCTGTTCCTCCTGCTCTCCGCATAAACACTCGTTCTTGGCTTGTTGGCTTCGTAGGGCTTTACTGGTTTACCGGCTTCGATCCCTCTGCTCCTGTGGAGCGTTCGTCATGGTTTACCGTAAGGTGACTCCTGGGGCTCCTGTTCAAAGCACTGGGGTTAGGGTTGTCTAGACAGGACAGGGGAACAGGCCCAGTGCTGCTGTTGCTAGGTGATTGTGTTAGCTGGTGCTAGGTGGTTGAGGCCTGAGTAGGGCCATGCAGGGGGCTAACATTTAGAACAGTGCCTCTTCCACCTGATGAATTGGTTGCGTTGTTGTTGTGGTTGTTGTTGTTGTTGTTGTTGTTGTGGTAGCTACGTACTACTTGTTGATGACAAGTCGTTTGTTTTTCACCTGACTCACTCGCTCACAAGGTCACGGAGGTCAACGCCGGGCTGGGCAGCACTGGTGGACAGAGACAAAACACAAACACACACACACACACACACACACACACACACACACACACACACACACTGATATACACACACACCCTGGGCAACTGACTTTTAAGTTACACAACATGATGTCGGGTTATCTTAATTGTAATGGTGTATTAGAGTCGATTTTTTGATGAGGGTGTGCTTTCGAAGAAAGTAACAAAACCTGCCCACAAACTATTGTTATTATATATCATTATCATGATGATCATTCTTCAATGTACTGTACCTGTTTCTCTCTTCCAGATTTCTTTCTTGTATCTATGTCAGTGTCTTTAGCAGTATCCTGGATGCCAGCTGGTTCAGACAGAGACCACTCCCTGCCCGACTGACTGAGAAACAAACTGAGAGACCGACAGAGAGACATACTGAGAGGAAAAGACAGGGACAAACAGAGGAACAGACAGACAGACAGACAGACAGACAGACAGACAGACAGACAGACAGACAGACAGACAGACAGACAGACAGACAGACAGACAGACAGACAGACAGACAGCTCTGTGACAGACAGACGTACAGACAGACTGAGAGAGAGACACACTTAAGGACAGACAGACAGAGAGGGACCGACAGATCTGCTCTGTGATGGGAGTCCTTATCCTCTCATTGTGTTCCTGGGACCAGCCTCTGACTCTGTTGCTATGGGTGATAACCATGTCTGCCATACAAGGTGCGTATTCTCACAAACAAACGACTGTTGATTTATTGAATTATCTCCAGTGATGGATGGATGGATAACAATTCATAAACAAAAGCTTTCATAATCCATACATTGGATTAAATATTCTTATTTGGTTTATATATGCTGTGTGTAGTTATGACCAATAGGTAGCAACTCAAATCCATTTTAATTGGGGGGAGGGGGGATCGGTGGGGGCACATCTCTCTTCTGATTGGTGGGCACTGTTTTGCTAGGTGAGGTCGTGACCCCAGCCAGTCTGACTGCAGTCGCTGGCCTCCCCTTTGCGCTCATTTGCAACGTTACCGTGGAAACAGAAGACAGGGTCAAGCAGGTGCGCTGGCTAGGCAAAGACAAGCAGGTAAGGTCTGTTAGGGGCCTCATATTTATATATATATATATACACACACAGGTAAGGTCTGTTAGGGTTAGGGTTATATATACACACACACAAGTAAGGTCTGTTAGGGTTAGGGTTATATATACACACACAGGTAAGGTCTCTTAGGGTTAGGGGCCTCATATTTATTTATTTATATATATATATATATATATATATATATATATATATATATATATATATATATATATATATATATATATATATATATGGATATGTATACTCGCACACACACACACACACACACACACACAGTACTGTGTAAAGGTTTTAGGCAGGTGTTTAAAGTAAGAACGCTTTCAACAATCAAAGTGTTTATAGTTTGTTTTGATCAATTAACTAAATGCAAAGTGAATGGACAAATGAACAATATAAATCAGATCAATATCAATATCATAATCTGCCTGTGTAGTACTGTGTGTGTATGTATATGTATGTATATATATATATATATATATATATATATATATATATATATATATATATATATATATATATATATATATATATATATATATATATATGCATATATATAAAACCGTATATTTGGAAATATAATAAACACTTTTAATAATGTCAATTGTTCTCACTATTATCATTTACTTAACCTTTTGTTGTTTGCTATCACACTTGTGTTGAACCACTGTCGGCATGCTCCGGTTATTTATTTCACATTTTTTCCATTGGCTGTTATATTTCTGTTTAACCTTTTTTTCATTAGCTGTTATATTTCTGTTTAACCTTTTGGTTCATATATTGTTTAGCCTTGGTACGGTGGCTGTTGTATTTTTATTTTATTTTATTGGACCTTTTGTGGGTTTCCCTCCAGGTGATCTTGGCGTATGAACCTGGCCGTCCTGCTAGAATCACCTCCCAACGGGGGGACGTGGCGCTGGCCCCTTCCTCCCGCCCCCACCTCAGCTCCATGGTCATCCAGAGGGTGGAGCCCAGCCACGAGGGCTGCTACCGCTGTGTCTTTGACGTTTACCCCAGCGGCTCCCAGGAGGGGCGGACATGTCTCAGTGTAGCTGGTGAGAGTATTAGCCTTACTCCAGGAAGGACAGACCTGTAGCTGGTGAGAGTATTAGCCTTACTCCAGGAAGGACAGACCTGTAGCTGGTGAGAGTATTAGCCTTACTCCAGGAAGGACAGACCTGTAGCTGGTGAGAGTATTAGCCTTACTCCAGGAAGGACAGACCTGTAGCTAGAGAGAGTATTAGCCTTACTCCAGGAAGGACAGACCTTTAGCTGGTGAGAGTATTAGCCTTACTCCAGGAAGGACAGACCTGCAGCTGGTGAGAGTATTAGCCTTACTCCAGGAAGGACAGACCTGTAGCTGGTGAGAGTATTAACCTTACTCCAGGAAGGACAGACCTGTAGCTGGTGAGAGTATTAGCCTTACTCCAGGAAGGACAGAATAATTATTTTCACAGTTCAAAGATCATTGAGTGACATTGTAGGGCCATGGTCTGAAAGCAGTCCTTGTTTAGTTCGTGACTATACAAGATGCCAAAAATATTTGTTAAGGATAACATTCTCCAACACATTTAATACACATAAAACATTCTCCAACACATGAAGTTTTTATTTAATTTAACTTGAAAAATCTGGTTCTCTTGTGCTCACCCCCACAGTGAAGGTGCAGTCGCCTGGCAACCAGACGGCGTTGACGGGAGAGCAAGCCACTTTGTCCTGTTGGTACGGTCTACCTGAGCAGGTGAAGCAGGTGCTCTGGAGGAAAGGAGACACAGGGAGCGTGGCCTCCTACACACCCAGAGGAAACACACTCATAGAGGGGCTGTTTAAGGTACGCGCACACACACACACACACACACACACACACACACACACACACACACACACACACACACACACAGTCATAGAGGGGCTGTTTAAGGTACGCACACACACACACGCACACACACACACGCAAACACACACACACCGAGGAAACACACCCATAGACGGGCCTTAGTAGCTACTTACTGTACACTGCTAAACATCTTCAGAATTGTGTGTGTGTGTGTGTGTGTGTGTGTGTGTGTGTGTGTGTGTGTGTGTGTGTGTGTGTGTGTGTGTGTGTGTGTGTCTTAAATACTTCTTCCAGGACAGAGTGACTCTAAGCCCCTCCCTGGGAGACAGTCAGCTGACCATCCAGCCAATCAGAGTGGAGGATGAGGGCTGCTACACCTGTGAGTTCCACGCCTTCCCCCAGGGACGCGCCCTCCACACCACCTGCCTCTCTGTCTACGGTACGACCTGACCCTGACCTTGACCCTAAACCTGACCCTGACCCTGATACTAGCTGACCATAGACTGTACACTGGAAGGAATAGCAGTCACTCTGTGTGTGTGTGTGTGTGTGTGTGTGTGTGTGTGTGGCGGGGGGGGGGGGGGGGGGGGGGGGGGGGGGCTGTGGTAGGTTTAGTGTTAATCTATGTGAGAGGTTTGGGTTCTCTCTCTCTCTCTCTTTCTCTGTGTGTGTGTGTGTGTGTGTGTGTGTGTATGTGGCGGGGGGGGGGGGGGCTGTGGTAGGTTTAGTGTTAATCTATGTGAGAGGTTTGGGTTCTCTCTCTCTCTCTCTCTCTCTCTCTCTCTCTCTCTCTCTCTCTCTCTGTGTGTGTGTAGTGTGAATCTATGTGAGCGGTTTTGAGTTATCTCTGTTTGTGTGAGTGTGTGTGTGTGTGGGTGTGTGTGTGTGTGTGTGAGGATGTAGCACAGGAAAGGGAAGAGTGTTACATAAACAGACCCCGGTGGAAGGAGTTTGAGCTACTGAGAATCATTAACCCATAACCCTAACACACACACACACACACACACACACACACACACACACACACACACACACACACACACACACACACACACATGTTCCCCTCTCTCAAAGGAGGGCTGCAGAAAGACAGCCTTGGCGGGAAAAGGAGTGATTCATTGTAATTGTTTGAGGCCGAGGAGGATGAGCTTCTGGCCTAAAAGGGAAATTATCATATAGGCCTGTACGCTAACAATAAAAAGTGATATGTACAAGAAAGTTTGTCTTAAAAAACAGAAAAATCAAGTGTGATGTGACCACTTTAAACTCTTCATACATGTCAAGGCACTCATATAAGTGTGTGTGTGTGTGTGTGTGTGTGTGTGTGTGTGTGTGTTTTGTCTCTGTCCTCCAGTGCTGCCCAGCCCGGCGTTGACCTCCGTGGCCTTGCCCTCGGGGGTCGTGGAGGTCAACTGTTCCGCCGCGTCCCGTCCTCCATCTTGGATGAGCTGGACGGTGGAGGGGGGCAACGCCACGGCGCTGGGGGGTGCCGCTGCCCACGCCCATGAGCAGGGGGACGGGACCAC
>CM030191.1:12898894-12921394 GCA_017639675.1 Aplochiton taeniatus
TGTGATTCCTCTCATGGTGCCGTGGTCTGTCTGCTTTGGGCTGCGGCCGTTAAAAGGAAGTATGACAAAGCTACACTGGGTAAGGTGTGTGTGTGTGTTTGTGTGTGTGTGTGTGTGTGTGTGTGTGTGTGTGTGTGTGTATTTAAGTGCTTCACCATATCTGTTTTGTTTGTGTGTGTGTGTGTGTGTGTGTGTGTGTGTGTGTATGCATGTGTGTATTTAAGTGCTTCACCATATCTGTTTTGTTTGTGTGTGTGTGTGTGTGTGTGTGTGTGTGTGTGTGTCTGTTCCTGATTAGGTGGGTAGGTGAGAGGGCGGGGCTTCTGTGATTGGAGGCCTGTTGTGACACTTAATGCTGTGTGGACACATTTGAATCAGGATAAGTGGAGGCTCTGCTGTGTGGGTGGGTGGGTGGGTGTGTGTGTGTGTGTGTGTGTGTGTGGGTAGGTAGGTAGGTAGGTAGGTAGGTAGGTGTGTGTGGGTGGGTGGTCTGACTGTCTCTCTCTCTCTCTCTCTCTCTCTCTCTCTCTCTCTCTCTCTCTCTCTCTCTCTCTCTCCAGATTGAGTCCTATGAGCTCTTGATGCAGAGACTGATCTTATCTTTTGTGAACTGCGTCCGGACCTCCGTGGCGACCCAGCTGCTCGCAGCTACGACAATCTCACTGCAGCCCAGTGGAGCCTACCAGCGCCCAGCAAACCGCCCACTGTCTCAACACAACCCGACAGAACTGAATCTGAAACGTGAAACTACAGAATAGAACACTAAAGAACTTAATCTGTGTTTTAAAAAAGGTATGTGATAAAGAGTTTAGTCCATTCAAAGGTTATTTCGTTGAAGTGAACAAGCCCTTAAGTGAGCCCTCAGGTGCGTGGTGTCTTTGCCTGCTGTGAGGGTAGTCTTTCACGGAGCTGTGTGTGCGTGTGTGCGTGTGTGCGTGTGTGCGTGTGTGCGTGTGTGCGTGTGTGCGTGTGTGCGTGTGTGTGTGTGTGCGTGCGTGCGTGCTTGCGTTTGTTAATGTGTGCTCGCGTGGTGCACGTGACTACAGTGTGTGTGTGTGTGTGTGTGTGTGTGTGTGTGTGTGTGTGTGTGTGTGTGTGTGTGTGTGTGTGTGTGTGTGTGTGTGTGAGAGAGAGAAAAAGAGAGTATCTTGCTGTATGTCCTTAATTTCTGTATTGGGAATATCAGTTTAATAGACGAAACACTGTCAAATGTATTAATATTACACTTATTTTTGGTAAATGAAGGTCTGTTTAGTAAAACTATGAGTTTATATAAAATCAGTAAAAGATTGTTCGGTTTGTTTTTGAATATATTTGTATTAACTTTATAACAATTTGTCAATGGACAGGCTACAGCTTGTTGTGCTAGATGGGAGATGCTGATGTGAACTGAACAAAGATTTCTATTTTGCATTGACCATTCTTGTCTGTCTTCTTTTTTTTATGATAATAATAATAACAATAATAATAGAAATAATCTTTATTTGTATAGCGGAAAACAAAGTTACAAAGTGCTTCATGGCACAGAATATAACCAAATAAAAATGACACATTAAAAGCCACGTTGCCAAGCTTCACAGAACAACAATAATAAGGCAAGGGGTTTTAAATTTGTTAATTCATTCAGTCATTAAAACTTTTAAATTCTATATGTGATAGTGTTGCTGCTCCTGTTCGTTACAAAATATTTAAAATATGAAGTATTTTAAAATATGAATTCTTCAAACTTCTTCAAGCTTCACATCTAGGGAAACTCAATATGGCTTCAAAGGAAGAACTCAAACAAAAATTTCTGTTTTTTGGAGCCAATAAAAACGTTGTGGTATTTTGAAATTTATATAAGCTGCTCCAATTTTAATGGAAAGCTTTTGCTTATCATGTAGAAACCATTTTCCTGGTTTCAACTGCGCCCTGATAATAGTTGTTTTTTCCCTACAAAAATAATTGAAGACAATAATATTTGCCGACAAGAATCACGGAAACTTGACTGGTCATTTCCCCGGCCTCTGGGCCTGAGAGATACAGATTGATCTTACAACCGACTTTCCTACCTCGTCTGTAAGGCCCTGCGGAGTGCTTACATTATCTGATCAGCCACATAACATTAAGACCTAGCGTTTTGACGTTTCACTGTCCCGCCACTAGATGGCGCTTTAAGGCAACAAAATTGCGCCAATGGATGATTTACTGAATACTGACGTTCCTTAAGACTTACTGAATATTTTCTTCTTCTGTCTTTGATTTTATAAACACTTGCAATCACACCACTTTAAATTTGAAACTATTAATGGAGTGATTCAATGTACTAAATGTGGTAGTGGTAAGGTGAATATGTCTGAACAATTATCACTTTGATTTGACCTGTTTCTTTGATAGAACTCCGCCCACAGCTTGAGGACACAAGGTCAAACTAAAGCTGAGAAAGAGGAAGTGATATCCCTGACATTTAGACTAACTTTACAAATAAATACTCTTTGTCTCACACACACACACACACACACACACACACACACACACACACACACACACACACAGACAGACACACAGACAGACAGACATATCAGTCACACAACCCTCCTAACTTGTGTACCTGTGAACAGAAAGTCTCTCCCTTATGAGGTGTCTCTTACGATCCCCCTCCTCAACAGTCACTCTCACTGGGGGAAACATAGCAGCCACAGAGAAGTGTGTGTGTGTGTGTGTGTGTGTGTGTGTGTGTGTGTGTGTGTGTGTGTGTGTGTGTGTGTTAAGTAGATACACCCCACCCTTTAACAAGCACACACTCACCTCACAGCACCATCCGGGCTGTGGGACGTGTCTTAGAAAGTCACACAGTATTATTTGATTATAAGAAAAATAACGCTGTTACAGCCTTCATCCTAAGTATCTGCAGGTTTTCCACAGGTACCAACAGCATAGTCATTGTGAAAGTAAGACTAAAGTAAAAATCTGAGTAGTCTAATCTTTACCAACCCCAGGTTTCCATGCATTTTTTCATCACAGACCGCGATAGACATGTACACAGCTAACTAAACAGATCCACTCGTCAACAATAACCAGGGGTAGGCGCTATCACTTTTGGAAACGCCACTCTGCCTCCGTTGACAAACACCTTCAGGAGGCCACAGGCTACACTTCCCCGGCATCCATTTTGTTTAGATTTTAAGAAAATAGAAAGGGCTTGAAAGGATTTGTGTCTAAACCTTCTTAGCTGTGACCAGAGTCACCGTAGAGATGGAACAGACTGTGTCAGGAGTCGCCATGGAGATAGAACACTGGGACAGGAGTCGCCATGGAGATAGAACACTGGGACAGGAGTCGCCATGGGGATAGAACGCCGGGACAGAAGTTTCCATGGACATAGAGCGCGGTGTCAGGAGTCAAATCATGTGAGTTTTACTTCAGCTTTAGTCTGGTCAGAGCAGTAGGGCTCACATCCTACTCAGAGGGGGATGTGGACCATTTCTTGCTATATGGGGACTATGCGGTTGAATAAGGCCTCTGAAGCAACCAGGGGCCCCTCAAGCTGGAATTTTTGTATTTTTTTTTCTCTAGAATTGACTATGACCGGTCTGTAGGCCTATTGGTAACCAACCACCCTTGTGTGCTGAGTGGGAACAATTATATCCCAAAAAATATCACAGACCTCTGAAAGTGCCCAAGATTGATGCATTCAAATGTTAAATGCATACCCTTGGAATTCCCCTAAAATAGTTTCACAAAATAGGGGCCCCCCAAACAACTTTTAACACAGGGCCCCCTAAAAGTGTGTGTGTGTGTGTGTGTGTGTGTGCGCGTGTAGGTGGGGGAACGTTGGCACACCCAAGGCTCATCATTGTACAGTAGAGCAGGTTAGCCTGGGCTTTATATATAGTTCAGCCTCTTTGGCATTACAGTACTGCGTAGAGAAACTACAGTGTGTGTACATCATAAGGTTTCAAACAGGATATGCACTAAATGTGGCTTTGTTTGCAAAGCACAGGAAACTCTCCTAATCACATCCCAGCACACACACACACACACACACACACACACACACACTATCTCACCTTGAAACCAAAAGGGGTTTTATTTCAACAGCAAAGAAAATAAACACATTTACCTTTGCAAACATTCATTTACTGGAAAATGTCGGTAATTGTAATAAAGTACCAATGGTAATTGTCTTATAATTACAGGGAAATATCATATTTATTTGGACACATAAATGAAAGAAATTTAATTCAAACCTATTAATCACAATCACAATATAGTTCCATTACGAGATCACCCTGCATTCCAGAGATCACCCTCCAAATTCCCTGATTGTAATCAGATAACTATTACTAATTCAATTACATTCCTAGATTGTAATCACATAACTAGCATTAATTTAATTACATGCCTAGATTGTAATCACATAACTATCCCTAATTAAATTACATTCCCTGATTGTAATCACATAACTACTACTAATAAAGTTACATTTCCTGATTGTAATCACATAACTACTGCTAATAAAGTTGCATTCCCTGATTGTAATCACATAACTACTACTAATAAAGTTACATTCCCTGATTGTAATCGCATAAGTATCCTTAATAAAGTTACATTCCCTGATTGTAATCACATAACTACTACTAATAGAGTTACATTCCCTGATTGTAATCACATAACTACTACTAATAAAGTTACATTCCCTGATTGTAATCACATAACTATCCCTAATTAAGTTACATTTCCTGATTGTAATCACATAACTACTACTAATAAAGTTACATTCCCTGATTGTCATCACATAAGTATCCTTAATAAAGTTACATTCCCTGATTGTAATCAAATAACTACTACTAATAAAGTTACATTTCCTGATTGTAATCACATAACTACTACTAATAAAGTTACATTCCCTGATTGTAATCACATAACTACTACTAATAAAGTGACATTCCCTGATTGTAATCACATAACTACTACTAATAAAGTTACATTCCCTGATTGTAATCACATAACTATCCCTAATTAAGTTACATTCCCTGATTGTAATCACATAACTATCCCTAATTAAGTTACATTCCCTGATTGTAATCACATAACTACAACTAATAAAGTTACATTTCATGATTGTAGTCACATAACTACTACTAATAAAGTTACATTCCCTGATTGTAATCACATAACTACTACTAATAAAGTTACATTTCCTGATTGTAATCACATAAGTGCCCCTAATTAAGTTACATTCTCTGATTGTAATAACGAAATGATGACTAATTCTCAAATGCTTTTGATTACAATACAATAATAATAATAACAATAATGAAAAAAAAAACCATTTAATTTAGTGGACCTTTAGCTGCGTTTGTCAATCTATTTACCACACCAGGATCATCAATAGGGCACCCATCATTATTAAGGACAGTACATCCCCCCCCACCACCACCACCACCACCACCACCACCAGCACAGCCTCTTCACTTCTACCTTGCGGAGTGGGAAGTCCAGAATAACAAGACTGACAAACAGTTTCCATCCACTGACTGGTGGAACTCTAACATGTACACACATTCAATGAGCCCCTACACTCAACTTTACACACACACACACACACACACACACACACACACACACACACACACACACACACACACACACACACACACACAGAGAGAGAGAGAGCGAGAGACACCTACTGTTACTGTCATTTACTGTTATTGCAATAATGCACAGTGCACTTTGACTGCTGCTCTCTGATCTTTAAACAATTACAACATGCAAATACAACATCATTTCATATTTTTATGCTCTTTGCACAATACTTCACAATTGTCTTACCTATATATATATTATTTCCATTATTCTTATTTGATCTTATTTTGTATGTGTAATGGAGGACTAAGTAATAATTTCATGTACAGTGTAGCAGCCTGTTTTACTGTGCACATGACAATAGAACTCTTGAATCTTGAGTTCCTGTGGATTCCAAACTCTGACCTCCTCTGACTCTATAACAACGTCCTAGGTCAGTTGAATGGCTGCGTCTCATTCCAAACTCTGACCTCCTCTGACTCTGTTACAACGTCCTAGGTCAGTTGAATGGCTGCGTCTCATTCCAAACTCTGACCTCCTCTGAGTCTATAACAACGTCCTAGGTCAGTTGAATGGCTGCGTCTCATTCCAAACTGTGACCTCCTCTGAGTCTATAACAAAGTCCTAGGCCAGTCGGATGGCTGTGTCCCATTCCAAACTCTGACCTCCTCTGACTATTAAAGCGTCCTAGGCCAGGCGGATGGCTGTGTCCCATTCAAAACTCTGACCTCCTCTGCCTCTATTACTGCGTCCTAGGCCAGGCGGATGGCTGCGTACTCAGAGGTCTCCTCCTGCGGGACCCTGTGGAGGCGAGCTGCAGCTCTGGGGAGGACTTGGTGGTTGAGGGCAGCATACACCAACAGGCTCTCCTCCTCCTCCTCCTCCTCTCTCACTCTCTCCCTCTCGCCATCCCTCCTTCCCTCCTGTCTCTCTCCCGCCTTCCTGTTTCCGTAGGCGTCACCGGCTGAGCCCTGATTGGCGGAGGGATGCGTGGGTGTGGCCTGTCGCCGGGCAAATCCGTTGGGAACGCTGTTGTCATAGACGTTGTCAGGCAGCGGTGTGGGCGTGGCCTGTCGTGGCAGTGGGCGGGGGCTGAGTTCTGGTAGGGCCTGGGGGCGGGGCTGGGCCTGGGGGTGGGGCTGGTGGTGGGGCTGGGCCTGGGGGTGGGGCTGGTAGTGGGGGTGGGGCTGGGCCTGGGGGTGGGGCTGGTAGTGGGGGTGGGGGCGGGGCTGGGGGTGGGGGCGGGGCTGGGGGCGGGGTGACTGCGACGGTAGCTGGGTCAGTGGTATGGCTATGTACTGACAATACACAAAACAAACACACCGTTATCACAGGAAGACTACAGACAAATCAAACATTCATAATCCGCATCAACTCCAATCAATATATTCATAACCCTTAGCAATATATTCATTTTCTTATCAATAGATTTGGGGCTGACCTCACTATTCTTTACCTGATTCTCTTGTTGCAGATCTTTCCTTGGGTTTCGGGACCCTGCAAAATGAATGTCAATGTATGAATTGTCATGAATTGGAAAGTAGGAATAGAACGTTTCACTATTTACTTCCTGAACTGACTCTCTAGTCTACGGCTAGGACGATGACTCACACCCCCCCATAATAATAACAATAACAAAAAGAAACAAATTGCAACTAGTGATTTCTGGTCGCAACATAGTTACTGAATTTAAATAAATGAATAGTCAGGACCCAGTTTGTTATTTCTTTTATTGATTTGCTGAGTATCTTTTAGCTCTTACCTCGAGAGCATCTGAGCGCCAGGAAGGAGATGGTGATGACAAAGACAACCAGCCCCAGTGTTCCTGTCGGGAGGTAGATGTGTGTCCACAAGGGGCTGTCCGTACTCCTAGGCTCTGAGGCTGGAGGACATACATACACACACACACACACACACACACACACACACACACACACACACACACACCAGAACACAAGAACACACACCAGAACACAAGAACACACACATACAGGTTCTGAGGCTGGAGATCACACACACTACTTTTTCTTCTTTGCTTTTAGAAATATTGTCTGACGGTTATAATTATAAATTGTTTACTTTATACAGTAATCTATGATAACAAAAAATTATCCTTAAAGCAAGATTTATATAATGCATATTGAATTCTATGGCTATATATGAGTCTCAGTCTATATAACAACGCTCACAGAGCAGTAAGGAAGAGTCCAAGACTCCTTACTTGTCGTTACATTCTCCTGACCAGAACAGGAGGTGGCCTCCAGATCTAAAAAGATATTAAAACGTTGATTCTCCGTCACAGAAATGCTCCGCTGATACAAGATCTTAAGAATATCCCCCTTTTATAGCTGAAGACACAGAAAAACACTTCTTTTTTTAAATGATGTGATACAATCGTACCTGACACTGAGACGTTGATGTAATGAGATACGGCGGTTCCATTATTCGTCTCACATCGATATAGACTTGAGTCATTTATAGATAGTTGTTTGAAAACCAGATGTGACATCCCAGAATTGTTTTCGTAATCTGTCCATCCTGTTAGAATATGAATTGTTCCGTATAGAGGAACACAATTTGAAGTTAATTCCCCAACTCTACACCATGAAACTGAGGGGGGTGGGTTTTGACAGAAAACAAAAGGACAGTCAATCCTCAGGTCTCCTCCAGCTGTAGCCGTCAGTACAGTGTTACGACGGACTCTCATCTCTGGCACACAGCCAGCATCTTCACCTGGAAAAAAATCACATCAAGAGAGATATGTTTATTTGTTGGATGTATTTTTTGGTAATTAAAAGGACAAAGAATTCATAAAGTTTTTGTACGTTCAACATAAGGACGGTAAGTTTTAAGCCTCGATAATGAAAACAAAAAAACATTGATTCATGACAGAGACTATACAGAGAGAAGTGGTTTAATTTCCTCCTTGGTAACAGTGAAAGTCAAATGATACTGAATGATGGATATTTAAAAGGTTGGACATGCGCACACACACACAAATAGACAGACAGACAGACAGACAGACAGACAGACAGACAGACAGACAGACAGACAGACAGACAGACAGACAGACAGACAGACAGACAGACAGACAGACAGACAGACAGACAGACAGACAGAAAACCACCCTGATTCTATGAGACCGCCTGTGAAGAGTGAATCTTACTGTCAAGCCGTGCACATAAGTTCTTAAAAATGCATTTGGCTTGACTCAAAATGAATGACATTGGCAACGGCACCGGTTTTGAGTCTTGTTGCTGATTCAACACATCCCAGCTGGTGGAAATTCTGAATTTGGTTGTCTTATCAAAAGACAGCAAGGTGACTGAGTGCCAGCTGTATAACATTGGACTCATATTGACTTCAGTGTGGCACTGGACTCATGTAGACTTTAGTGTGGCACTAGACTCATGTAGACTTTAGTGTGGCACTGGACTCATGTAGACTTTAGTGTGATACTGGACTCATATAGACTTTAGCGTGGCACTGGACTCATGTTGACTTTGACAGTTGGACTATATCAATTTATAAACGTATAGACTTTAGAGTGCCAGTTGGACTATATAAACTTATAAACATATAGACTTTAGAGTGCTAGTTGGACTATATAAACTTACAAACGTATAGACTTTAGAGTGCCAGTTGGACTATATAAACGTATAGACTTTAGAGTGCCAGTTGGACTATATAAACTTATAAACGTAGACTTTAGAGTGCTAGTTGGACTATATAAACTTATAAACTTATAGACTTTAGAGTGCCAGTTGGACTATATAAACTTATAAACGTATAGACTTTAGAGTGCCAGTTGGACTATATAAACGTATAAACGTATAGACTTTAGTGTCTCCTCCATGATCCCCATTGTTTTAGACTGACTGTGCTCTCAACTCAAATAGAAATAGCCAACTTAGGTAAATTCATATTATTAATTCATATAAATACATTACATTTTTATTCCAGACAGGATTAGTATCAGTTGTTTAAAGAAATGATCTATGTTGTTATTGAATTATTTATTATAATGGAACAGCATTCCCTCTGACAGATAGACATACAGACATATGTGGGGCACTGCTGCGACTGTTAAAAACACAGCCTTATTGTTATCATCATCTAACAAAATGAATCGCCTTTTCTTACCATGGGAGAGTGCGACGAGAATCAGCCCGGTCAGAAGAGCTTCGTACAGCCTGGTGATCCAGGCGTTTCCCTGGGGGCTCATGGTATGAATGTAACTCCAACCCAGTTCTGCTCTTCTTAACATCAGGCGTTACTCTGGGGGCTCATGGTGAAGCTCCAACCCCTCTGCTCCTCTCCTCTCAACAGGCTGAATAGCAGGTGTGTCTCTGGGGCCTCGTGGTGAAGCTCCAGCCTCTCTCCTCTCTGGCTGCTAGGCGACTGTACAACACCGACCTGACAGGAGCCAGACACCTTCATGTCCCTTCTTCATGTGTGTGTCAGATTTTTTTTTTAAAGGGTGAAAGTAACGCTACGCCTGGAACATGTCCCGCAGGGACAACGTGACCAAATACACCTGTCTCTATGGGCGTCAATCAGACCGCTTTCTCTTTCTGTTTTGCGTGTGCACACACACACACACACACACACACACACAGGCTATGACAAACTTTTTCTGTCACAGAAAATACTTTGTCTATTTCTCTCTCTCTTTCACACACACACACACCCTCACACACTTTTTCTGTCAAAGACACACAGACTTTGTCTATTTCTCTCTCTCTCTCTCTCTCTCTCTCGCTCACACGCACACAAGCTATGACAAACTTTTTCTGTCACAGCACATACTTTGTATTTTTCTCTCCCTCTTCCTCTCTGAAACCCACCTTCCAGAAGTCTCTCACATCCTACCGGTCTGCATGCACTCACACCCTGCCCTTGTCATCTAACGAATATTATGATAATACGATAATATGAATAATATCATAATAACTCCCTCCTATCCTTCTAATCTCTTACCTGCAAGTTCATGTTTACATCTGTCTGTGGTGACAGCCGTCGGCCTGAACAGACCCACTCCTTAATCTCTTTGCTTATTACAAACCGCAAGTTCCTTGATTGATATCAATATGAGTCTGAACTACATTCATTCATGCAGTTGCTTTCTAGTCATTTAATTCTTTTCCCACCCATTCATTGCCCGACTTCGAGAAGCGGCCACATATTGTGCAGATAACCCTCCTTCAAAAGCAAGATATCAATCTGTCATAATCTAGTCGTTATTTATTGCAAACATTTGTTGCTTTGTTTTTAAATTTTTTAGAGATCTTAGAGATGTCAACAGTTTGGTGTTGGTGATGTATTATTTAATTTCAACAAATTCAGACCATCATTCATAACACATTCAAACATGAACCCAGGTGCCATGCAATCCGGGACAATGCCACAATAAATGACCCAGCAGCGCCCCCTGGGATAGACGCGGGGGATTGCCGTTACGAGTTGGTCAATGACGAAGAACACAATTTTCCGAATGTGCCCCGTGTGGTTCTGACGTACACCACAACTTCTCTGACGAGCCGAAAATGGCGGAGTACCTGGCATCCATTTTCGGCACAGAGAAAGACAAGTAAGTGTTATATCAGTATTTTTTTTAAATAACTTGCTGTGTAAACATACGTGTACGAAATATTTGTGCAGGGACCAGGAATATGACTGCCCCCCTCACGAAATAAAGCTAGATATATGTTTCTGCTCTATCGTTTGGCCACTTGGTTAGCGCGAGCAGCGCTCAGTTTGAATGAACGAAGAGAGGATGGGCTGTGCTAGCTCGCAAGTTACTAGCTACATGTGACATGTGGACCAACCACGCATAGTCTATCCCGAGAAGTTAAAGTTTCTATCTAACTTCCTTAGTCTTTTAATTTGCCAATTTAGTCGCCATGGGACCCAGGAAGTAACCAACGTTTGCTCGTCAGTCAACTTTATGTACCAGCTAATTACCTGGCTAACGGTTAGCATTTAGCTTTATACTCGCGCTGTTTGTTGTGTCTGGAGTCCGCTTCACTCCTGAGGTGCAGGCATGTTCCAAAGCATTAGCAAAGTTAACGCTAGCTTGCTATCTGTTAGCTTGTTGCTATATTCTGTGTGTTAGTGTGGGTTTACTTTTAAATGAATATACATAATGCATGCAAAGTACGTTTTTGTTATTGATATTAATGCGTTACGTGTCGTTTCAGGGTCAATTGTTCTTTCTACTTTAAAATCGGCGCGTGTCGACATGGAGACCGCTGTTCGAGGTTGCACAACAAGCCAACTTTCAGCCAGGTAAATAACGTTACACACTTAACTCTTAACGTTAGCTGAATATGACATTTGGGGTATTAAAGCAATTTTTTTTTATGTCTTCATCATTAAGTGACCCGCATCAAGGCTTACTGATAAACGTTTTATTAGAAATGTTACTATAGACCCATTGTTATTGTTTATTATTTACCTATTGCCCAGCTGTCTGACCCGTACCACCTGCAGATATTTTTATGTATTTCCAAATATGTGATGCTACGTTTTAACTCATTCCTTACGTTTAATCCATATGTGAATGTATGTGATAAATACAATTAAACTTAATCTTACATTTTATTTTTTATAAATATTTTTTTTTTCCTCTCTCCAGACCATAGCTCTATTGAACATCTACAGGAACCCCCAGAATTCCGCCCAGTCTGCAGATGGCCTACACTGTGAGTTTGTGTGTTTTGCTTGGCCAATAAATGAAGAAGTGTGTCAAAGAAAAACTTCCTTCAACTTTGCTTTACTAAAGTTATTATTTTTCGTGTACCAGTGCTTTTGACCCAAACTAGTGTTGTTCTTATGTAGAAACGCAAGTGCAGTAAACCTTCATTCCCTCACTCAAGACAGTATTATCAATAGGTCTTTCTCAAGGATTGCCTGACTTACTTATTTAGATGTTTTACAAACTTAGTTAGCTAAATATTCCCATCATCGGCAACTGGCTTACTGATAACTTTTAGACTTCACCATGACCGTAAAAAAACATTTGGTAAAAAATCTAGTGTAAACCAATTTAATATAGTTAAAATAAGGAACTATTAATCACATCAATCTGTTGCAGACTCCTGGAAGAGTTGGATACTCTCAGCTCATGCTGTGTCTGATGCTGCTCTGTTAATGAATGCTGGCCTAGATTGAATTAAACCAAACTATAGCATGTATTTATTATAAATTATATTATCTCAAAAAATATTTGTTTAGATATTTATTTGGATTACTACACTTTACTAAAGGTCTAAGAGGATTGTTGCAGAAGGGCTATTTAGCCTACCATGTCTAATAGTTTTGCACAGCGTTATTGTTGTGTGATCATTCCTTCTCATTAACCCTTTCTTATAGCTTGTTATGGCCAAGTTGCATAGCCTACTGTTTGATTATCCGAACCATCTTTGGCGCCATCATCTCGTAAACCTTGCTAGGCATTTGCTTATTGGTTTATGGTTTAATGAGACAAATGAGTATTAACACGGCAAATTAATATTGAGTGTAGTGTCCATCCATCCACTCTGAGATTTGCCTGTGGACGGTAGATGTAAGCCACACACAATGCAGCTTTATAACAAAACGACGGCTCATATTTTGCCATGCTGATGTTACCTAACCGTTGTTGTTGGTTTCCCTCAGGTGCTGTCAGTGATGTGGAGATGTTAACTGAGTGTTTGTGTTGTTGTTTTCCTCAGTTGCTGTCAGTGATGTGGAGATGTTAACTGAGTGTTTGTGTTGTTGTTTTCCTCAGGTGCTGTCAGTGATGTGGAGATGTTAACTGAGTGTTTGTGTTGTTGTTTTCCTCAGTTGCTGTCAGTGATGTGGAGATGTTAACTGAACGTTTGTGTTGTTGTTGTTTTCCTCAGGTGCTGTCAGTGATGTGGAGATGTTAACTGAACGTTTGTGTTGTTGTTGTTGTTGTTGTTGTTGTTGTTGTTGTTTTCCTCAGGTGCTGTCAGTGATGTGGAGATGCAGGAGCACTACGACGAGTTCTTTGAGGTCAGTGACCTTTTGACCTTTCCATTCAGCCACTCCACACCACTTAGGCCTCAAGGTTTCCATGGAGACACACACGCTTAGGCCTCAAGGTTTCCATGGAGACACACACACCCTTAGGCCTCAAAGTTTCCATGGAGAGACACACCCGTATGCCTCAAGGTTTCCATGGAGACACGCACACCACTTAGGCCTCAAGGTTTCCATGGAGACACACACACACCCTTAGGCCTCAAAGTTTCCATGGAGAGACACACCCGTATGCCTCAAGGTTTCCATGGAGACACGCACACCACTTAGGCCTCAAGGTTTCCATGGAGACACGCACACCACTTAGGCCTCAAGGTTTCCATGGAGACACACACACACCCTTAGGCCTCATGGTTTCCATGGAGACACTCACTACACACACACATACCTTTAGACCCCTCTCTCTTTATCTGCTCATCGGAGGCTCCCCTAGGCACTGGTCAGAGACCAGCTTTCTCTCCTCTCCAGTGCTATCTTGAAGGAATAATTCACATTGTTGGATGTTTTACCTCATATTCAAGTCTCCCAGAGTTGTCCTGACTCATTCAGACAGTTTTAACATCCGTCAAGCCTGTTTTTGAGTAAATAGGTGTTGCCGTTCAGCTACAATGCTAACAGGTTGGCTAGAAACCTATGAGTGATAGCTTAGCACACGCTTTTTACTTTTTGAATTTGCGTTGGTAGCCATCACCTGGTTTCTAGTCAAACTGTTGACCACAGGGTTACGCTTTTTCCTATTACGGCAAATCAGTGAGTGGATGGGCTTTATTTTGTGTGTGTGTGTGTGTGTGTGTGTGTGTGTGTGTGTGTGTGTGTGTGTGTGTGTGTGTGTGTGTGTGTGAAATGTGGTTAAGGCAACAGGTTTTGTATTAAATATTGCAACAGCACGACTTGGTACGTCCATACTCGTATTGACGCAGCTGTGCTGATATCAGAGTTTCTGTATTTGTTGAATGGGGTCTATTATTTAGTTAAACCCGAGATGTCAGGGCCCAGGGAATGTTTTACGTACAGAGCTTGAAAGAGAATATCCAATGATTACCCCATTCCTCTGACGTCCTTGTTTACCTCCGAGGTCCTTGTTTACCTCCGAGGTCCTTGTTTACCTGTCAAACAACGCTGGCGTCAACAGGACACAAAGTTGTTATTCATGATCTATGATCAATGTCTGATTAGCCAAATAGCTCTTCTTATTTTTTGATGCCTCAGCTCAAACTGGCGCCTGGAATTTCACCGATTTTGAAATCACACACACTCGCGCGCACGCAAAGGATTTCACTCCTTTGGGCCATAATCATCTTTATAATCCTAATCAAAACACTATTGGCCCGGTGTTTCTTTGGAGCTGGTTATCGACGGACAGGTTTAAAAAAAAAAAATAAAAAAAAATAAAAAAAATAGATTGGACTGATTGTGGGTGTATTTCCTTATGGTAAAGATCCTCATTGTACTGTATGTGTATGATGGGCAGTCATTTGTAGTCAAACTATTAAAATGTACACTACTTATCAAGTTGTCTTTAGACATGAAGTCTTTATAGTGTCATCATGGTGTACACTATCAAAACAGTCTATTGACAGGAAGTCTTTGTAGAGTCATAGTGGTGGATACTATCATAACAATCTATTGAGAGAATGTCTTTACAGAGTCATAATGGTGGATACTATCATAACAATCTATTGAGAGAACGTCTTTACAGAGTCATAATGGTGGATACTATCATAACAATCTATTGAGAGAACGTCTTTACAGAGTCATAATGGTGTGTTACTTCCTCTCTGCTGCCAGGAAGTGTTCACAGAGATGGAGGAGAAGTATGGAGAAGTGGAGGAGATGAACGTGTGTGATAACCTGGGGGACCATCTGGTGGGCAACGTCTATGTCAAGGTGAGTACAACGTCTCAGGCCTTCCTGAAGGAAACGACCCACATTCACAAACGCAAGCTGTGGCACTTAGCATGTACTTTTCTTATAAACGAAGATCCAACAGTCAGACATATGGGTGGTAGTAGTAGTAGTAGTAGTAGTAGTAGTAGTTGTTGTTGATCAGTCCTGATGATCATTATCATCATCCTCTGTTGGATTACTGGTTCCTTTCATCTCAATTATCTCAGCAATTAATTATAATGTAAAAGAATAAAGTGTATATTAAATCACCAATCGCGCGTGTGCGTGTGCGTGTGCGTGTGCGTGTGTGTGTGTGTGTAGTTCCGTCGGGAGGAAGACGCAGAGAAAGCAGTGATGGACCTGAACAACCGTTGGTTCAACGGACAGCCAATCCACGCAGAGCTCTCTCCAGTCACAGACTTTAGGGAAGCCTGCTGTCGTCAGTATGAGATGGGGTCAGTATCCATCCCTCCATCTATCTATCCCTTTATCTATCTATCACTCTATCTCTGCTGTCGTCAGTATGAGATGGGGTCAGTATCCATCCCTCTATCTATCCCTCCATCTGTCTATCACTCTATCTCTGCTGTCGTCAGTATGAGATGGGGTCAGTATCCATCCCTCCATCTATCTATCCCTTTATCTATCTATCACTCTATCTCTGCTGTCGTCAGTATGAGATGGGGTCAGTATCCATCCCTCTATCTATCCCTCCATCTGTCTATCACTCTATCTCTGCTGTCGTCAGTATGAGATGGGGTCAGTATCCATCCCTCTATCTATCCCTCCATCTATCTATCCCTTTATCTATCTATCCCTTTATCTATCTATCACTCTATCTCTGCTGTCGTCAGTATGAGATGGGGTCAGTATCCATCCCTCTATCTATCCCTCCATCTGTCTATCCCTCTATCCCTCTATCCATCTATCTATCTATCTATCTATCTATCTATCTATCTATCTATCTATCTATCTATCTATCTATCTATCTATCTATCTATCTATCTATCTATCTATCTATCTATCTATCTATCTATCTATCTATCTATCTATCTATCTATCTATCTATCTATCGGTCTATCCCTCTATCGGTCTATCCCTCTATCGGTCTATCCCTCCATCGGTCTATCCCTCCATCTCTATCCCTCTATCTAATGTTAACCTCCTAGCTCACTGACACACTTCCAATGTTCTCTGCTGGTAAAGACAGCGCTAATGTTAGCCTCCCAGTGGCTCCTAGGCCAGTGTGTTAGCTAGTGGAGGCAGCAGGCGAGCTGTTCCCATGCTAAGAAACACACACTGGACTCCGCCTGTGCAGACACACACACACACACACACACACACACACACACACACACACTGGACTCTGCCTGTGCAGACACACACACACACACACACACACTGGACTCTGCCTGTGCAGACACACACACACACACACACACACACACACTGGACTCTGCCTGTGCAGACACACACACACACACACACACTGGACTCTGCCTGTGCAGACACACACACACACACACACACTGGACTCGGCCTGTGCAGACACACACATGCAAAATCACTCACGCACAACAACAGGCACTCTACACTGAGTTAGGCAGCCCTACTCAAAACACATGCTGACACACATCATCCATCTGCCCCCCCCCCCCCACACACACACCTTTACACTCACAGAGAATCAGTATTTGAAAATCACACACACACACACACACACACACCCCTTTACACTCACAGAGCATCTGTATTTGACACACACACATACACACTCAGAGTGATAGTCTGTGTTAACCCTGTTCCCGCTGTGCCCCCCCCCCCCCATCCCCATAGAGAGTGCACCAGAGGAGGGTTCTGTAACTTCATGCACTTGAAGCCCATCTCCAGAGAACTGAGGAGGGAACTGTATGGACGACGCAGGAAAAGGTACTGCAGCCTCTAGAGATGTCTTTATACACGTAGAAAGGAATATTCATCTTTTATTCAAATGTCATCTCCACAGATATAAAGTCATATTAATAATGATTGATCTTTTATTTAAATGTCTTAATACTACAGATGTAAAGTCATATTAATAATGATTGATCTTTTATTTAAATGTCTTAATACTACAGATGTAAAGTCATATTAATAATGATTGATCTTTTATTTAAATGTCTTAATACTACAGATATAAAGTCATATTAATAATGATTGATCTTTTATTTAAATGTCTTAATACTACAGATATAAAGTCATATTAATAATGATTGATCTTTTATTTAAATGTCTTAATACTACAGATATAAAGTCATATTAATAATGATTGATCTTTTATTTAAATGTCTTAATACTACAGATGTAAAGTCATATTAATAATGATTGATCTTTTATTTAAATGTCTTAATACTACAGATATAAAGTCATATTAATAATGATTGATCTTCTATTTAAATGTCTTAATACTACAGATATAAAGTCATATTAATAATGATTGATCTTTTATTTAAATGTCTTAATACTACAGATGTAAAGTCATATTAATAATGATTGATCTTTTATTTAAATGTCTTAATACTACAGATATAAAGTCATATTAATAATGATTGATCTTCTATTTAAATGTCTTAATACTACAGATATAAAGTCATATTAATAATGATTGATCTTCTATTTAAATGTCTTAATACTACAGATATAAAGTCATATTAATAATGATTGATCTGCAGTCACATCATCTCCCCATAATGAAGAATAATACCACCGTACACGTTCTTACTCTGCTGAAATGGGTTTGTAGGCGTTGCGTTGTACTGCACTAGTTGTTCTAAAGGCTGGTCTTCACTTCCCGCTAGGCATCGTTCCGGGTCACGCTCTCGGGAACGCCGCTCTCGCTCCAGGGATCGCGGCCGAGGGGGAGGAGGAGGAGGAGGAGGAGACAGAGGAGGTGGTGGAGGAGGAGACAGAGGAGGAGGAGATAGAGGAGGAGACAGAGGAGGTGGCGATAGAGGAGGAGAGCGAGGAGGAGGAGGAGGAGGAGGAGGACGAGATCGAGAGAGGCGAAGATCAAGAGACAGAGAACGTTCAGGAAGATTCTGAACAAGCCCAGCCCCTATTCCACACTCCGCCCAGCCCTCTCCCTTCCTCTCCTGTATCTCTGGTCCCCATGCCGATCAATTGTGTGTGAAAACTGTTGGAAATGTTGACTTTTTTTTTTCTTTTACTCCCTTTTTACAAAAAAAAAAATACGAGCTTGTGTTATTTCTCAATAAAAACAAATTTGTAATCTGCGTTGAGTCTAGACACCATTGTTTATTTATTATTATTATTATTTTTAAGCTAATATATTAGAAAATAGCTTTAAATTCAGGGTACATTTTTTTACTTAGACATTTATCAGTACACATTTTGTTAGACCGTGTATGGCCCCTAATATTTTACAACCTGACGCAACCAAATCGGATCGATGTTAGCAAGGATTTTAACCCCAAACCAAGTGTTTAGATAGAGGGTGTAAGTGGAGTTACAGCAGAGGGATTGCGGTTAAATGAGGCTATCGCTGGAGTTTACTTCTGTTACCGATACTGAAATATGCACACGGATAGCTGTCACTCGGCTCACCGTCAGCGTGCTTTCTTGACAGATTTCTGTTCTGACAAGTGTTTAAAGTATCACGTGGGGAAAAAATACAAATTATTATGGAAAAATGTAACTAGCTAATCTCATGCAATAATGGATAAGATAACGTGTGGTATAATAAAATGAACTTATTGCCAAAAGTGAAGCAAACATCAAGGAAGTTGACCAAAACACTACCCCCTTGGCGTAGCCAATGAGCAACCAGTTGGAAAACGTGGCTCTCTCACTAACGATTGGTTAATCTCTTCGATCTACGAGGTCAGATATTGTGCTTGAAACTTTCTTTTCCATAGGCGGATTGTGTTCTGTTGAGAGCACTTTACAGGCAGTGGACACAATTCTGTTCGTAAGTATAATTGTCATTTTCCAGCATGCTTTAAAGTTTGCTTGATCCTTGTAAAAAATATGAATATCACGTGTGCTGTAATACTACAGATGGTTGTGTGGAAGCAGGCCTATAGCCTTCCTATTAAATAGATTGTGCGGCGAAAGGTCGCGTTAGAATTTTTTTCACTTTATTATCTGAGAAACACAAATAAAATGATATCCACATGGCCCAGTCCTGCTATTCAGTGCCAAATATGATCCGTTTTTGGGGGGTGGGTGTTAAATTACATAAATTATGACTACAGTAAAATTATGTCCAATGTCCGAAGCAAAAATGTAAATCTAAGTTGGCTAAAATCTTGAATATCTTAAATCAAGGCAATAGCCCAATATGTTTTTCTCGGACAGTTTTTTTTTTCTTACCAGGAAGGTAAGTCGGCAGAGCAGAGAGTTAGAGCGTTTCACTAGTTTCAAGCTTTTTTGTCTTTAGTTATCTTAATATTATTCTTATCTTAATATATTAATGGTTCTGAGTAACTGCTTGAATTTAGAATTAGGCTAGCAGAATTATAAAGCTGTGTGATCAACACTGAAAAAAAGCATAACAGCTTTATCGAAGTCAGAATTTCTCATTTCAAGCATCTTATCCTTTCCATCTCATGCTGCCTAATCTTCGATCTAGAAGATTAGGAATGTATTTATATGGCCGTATTTCCACTACAATTAGCATACTCGCACTCACTTAGGCCTATATCAACGTGATTTTTGTAAACAATTATGACAAGTTTACATTTTCATTTGACATGTTTGGCAAATGGTGTCTATATTATCTGCGCAGTGGGAAATTTGGGACAGACGCTAATTGGCGCGCTGGTTGTGCACACCAGATTTTCAACAGATTGCTTTTAAAGAAGAGTAACTTCATACGGTCTCCGAAAGTCTGGGGCACTTTGTCTTTGTAGACCCTGCGATCTTACTGTAAGTATTATATACGTCTAATCTCATGTAAGTATGTACTGTAAGGATCGGATTGCTAGATTGGACCACTACATATGAGCCGCCCGTCACAGCCCACCCCTAACCCTCCAATAACGACTCCCCTAGAGTCGTTACCGCCTTCGCAGGAGCCTGGTCCGTGGACTATGTTTATAAAAATAATAATAATAATGTTGTTGATGGGGATTGCTTCCGGTGTAATTTGAACAGGTATTATACATTTTCTGAAAGCAATAGAACAAGTGCTTGGGGGGGGGGGGGGGGGGGGGGGTATAATTGTTTTATACCCTTTATGCATGTAGGATACTCAAGTAAAAGTAATTTTGATTGTCCCATCTTCGAATCCGTTAAACCTACTGGAGATAGATTTGACAAGAAATAAATCAGAAATATAGCACAAAAGAATACTTGTGATTAGTTTTATATCTCTGATTAACACTAACATCCAAGCCATTAGTCCTGTATGTCTGTCTGTCTCTACTTCTCATTGTAAAAGTTATTCAGAGAATGTTTTCTTTGGCTTTGGTCCAGTTAGTTATGTCTCCTCCAAGCGGTTGTTTTTAGGGGATTCTAACAGCCTACTTTTGGCCTAATATGTCGGGCCCATTAATGAGGCAAAAATCTGTTGTTCGCGCATTGAGGTGAACAAGTAGAAAGTGGGAATAGTGTACACACATTTTTCCTGCTGGTGGGTGAATCCTTTGTGAAGCTGAGAGTTTATTTAAAACTGAGAAAATTATGAAAAGTAGAACGTAGTTTTTTCTCCATCTTTTCTGTTGGTGGGTGAATCTTTTGTGAAGCTGAGGAATAATTTGACCCCGTTTCCTCGGTTAATCAGGTGACATGCCATCTTATTTAACTTCTACTTTTTCTTAGGGCTACCTGCCTTGCTCAAGGGCACACTAGTGGCACACTTAGTCACGCTACGTGCGGTTCTGTTGTCAACTGGTCTCTGTCTGGCTGGCTGGCTGTCTGGCTGTCTGGCTGTCGCTCTCTCTCTCTCTCTCTCTCTCTTTCCCCACACCAAATCTACCATTCTACATGTTTACTTTCTCTCTGAGTGTGCGTGCGTGCATACGTATGCATTTGTATGAAAAAAGGTCAACCGTGAGACTGTTACCAAAAGCCCTAACTAATCAGTTTTAATTGTGTTTATCCCTATGAGGACATTCTCAACCCTAACCCTGAACCTAACCCCAACCCAAACCCTGTGAGGAAATTCACAACCCTAACCCTGAACCCCAACCCAAACCCTGCGAGGAGATTCTCAACCCTAACCCTGAACCTAACCCCAACCCAAACCCTGTGAGGACTTTCTCAACCCAAACCCTGAACCTAACCCCAACCCAAACCCTGTGAGGACATTCTCAACCCTAACCCTGAACCTAACCCCAACCCAAACCCTGTGAGGACTTTCTCAACCCTAACCCTGAACCTAACCCCAACCCAATCCCTGTGAGGACATTCTCAACCCCAACCCTGAACCTAACCCCAACCCAAACCCTGTGGGGACATTCACAAACAAACTGTTTCCGATCTGATTTCCCTTTTAACCCTTAACGTGAGCTCACCATGGAATCAGTCACCTATTAATAGGAGGAGATGGGGGAGGCGGGGGGGGGTTGGTCATCTGGCAGGTGTGGGTCTGCATATCAAGCACTCTATCCATGGGTCATGGAGAAGTTTTAGTGCCCTGTTATGGAGAGTGGATTCTTGAGTGGTCATGATGTCTCTTTCAAGGTTGGGTTGGGTGGGGGGTGGGTCGGATATCTATAACTGGCTTTTCCTGGAAGCAAGCGTCACATTCCGTGAAAATGAAATGTTCCGTGTGTCATATAGATGTTTAGTTGTTCCTGACTTTGTGCACGTTGTTGGTTCCGATTGAGAAGAACTCCTACTGTGTTTTTATGTTCTGATGAGATTACGTTTATCCATTTCTCAAGGCTGACCTATAAAATATTCGTATTTCATGCTATAATGTGAACTAAGGGGGCTCATTTTATGTAGAGAAGAGCTACTTTATGTGTGATTATATTTGAGACTGGTTTGTAGAAC
>CM030191.1:12926394-12931394 GCA_017639675.1 Aplochiton taeniatus
TGTGTGTGTGTGTGCGTGCCCGCATGTGCGTGCACGTGCGCGTGCACGTGCGTGTGTGTGTGTGCGTGCGTGTGTGTGTGAGTGAGACTTCTCTCCCATAGTGCTCTCGTCATTCTCTGGTCCCTCGTCCTTTGTGGTCAGCGGTGTCTTTGTCTCCCCCAGGTGGTGGAACCTGAAACTGCAGGGCCTCAACCTGTCAGCTCCCCTCACTGTCCTGCCCACTGTCACCTGCCAGAAGACCATCAAGATCCTGAAGGAGAAGGCCTTTGACCAGGCACCCGTGGTGGATGAAGGCGGGTGGGTGCCCTCTCTCTGTCTCCTAACTTTACCGTGACCTTTGAACCCTAACCACCACACCTACCCACGTAGGATTTTGCTCTGAACCATCAGTACAGGGTGTGTGTGTGTGTGTATGTTTATGTGTGTGTGTGTGTGTGTGTGTGTGTGGGGTAAACCCTCCTTCCCCCAATGAGAACAGATGTAAAGCTGATCCTGTGTTTGTGTGTGCGTGCGTGTGTGTGTGCGTGCATGCGTGCGTGCGTGTGTGCGTGCGTGCGTGCGTGTGTGTGTCCAAAGGTTGATTTTAGGCATGGTGACTCTAGGGAACATGCTGGCCTCTGTGTTAGCAGGGAAGGTGAAGCCATCCGACCCCGTCAGCAAAGTGCTCTACAAACAGTTCAAACAGGTCTGCTCTGTGAACCCTCCAACACTTCACACAAACAACATCTCTGCCATGTAACCGTGGAAACCAGCCGTGTCAGGATAAGCCGTGTGTGTGTGTGTGTGTGTGTGTGTGTGTGTGTGTGTGTGTGTGTGTGTGTGTGTGTGTGTGTGTGTGTGTGTCTGTCCTCAGATCCGTCTAACTGATAACCTGGGCAAGCTTTCTCGTATCCTGGAGACAGACCACTTTGCTCTGGTGGTGCACGAGCAGATCCAATGTAAGAAACCTGACATCATCATCTGTGCACGTGACGGGACCCTGGAGTGTGTGTGTGTGTGTGTGTGTGTGTGTGTGTGTGTGTGTGTGTGTGTGTGTGTGTGTGTGTGTGTGTTAGACAGACTGTGTTCTGTAATGTTCTCGGTCTCTTTCTCTGTGTTAGACAGACTGTGTTCTGTAACCCTCTCTCTCTCTCTGTCTGTCTCTCTCTGTTAGACAGACTGTGTTCTGTAACCTTCTCTCTCTCTCTCTCTCTCTCTCTCTCTCTCTCTCTCTCTCTCTCTCTCTCTCCCTCTCTCTCTCTCTCTCTCTCTCTCTCTCTCTCTGTTAGACCTGACGGACGGCTCTTCCAGTCTGAGACAGATGGTGTTCTGTAACCCTCTCTCTCTGTCTCTGTCTCTGTCTCTCTCTGTTAGACAGACTGTGTTCTGTAACCTTCTCTGTGTTTTTCTCTCTCTCTCTCTCTCTCTCTCTCCCTCTCTCTCTCTCTGTTAGACCTGACGGACGGCTCTGCCAGTCTGAGACAGATGGTGTTCTGTAACCCTCTCTCTCTCTCTCTCTCTCTCTCTCTCTCTCTCTCTCTCTCTCTCTCTCTCTCTCTCTCTCTCTCTCTCTCTCTCTCTCTCTCTCTCTCTCTCTCTCTCTCTCTGTTAGACCTGACGGACGGCTCTGCCAGTCTGAGACAGATGGTGTTCGGCGTGGTCACCGCCATCGACCTGCTCAACTTTGTCACCGTCAGAGAGAGGAGGGAGCGCTCACTGTCGGAGTGCACAGAGGAGCTGTGACCACACACACACACACACACACACGTGTACGACAAAACATTACACACACGATCTCACACACAACAACACGCTCACACCCACGACCCCGCAATCACACACACACACACACACACACACACACACCTCGCCACTCTAATTCACAGATTGACAAACACAAACAGCCACAGACACGTACACACCTCATTCCAACTCTCACACTAACTCTCTACTGCGCACGAAAACAGACCGAGCCGGGTTCTACGTCCTCGGCGCTCTTTGATGGCTGAACGATCGCTCCTTGTATTCTCCTTAGACGTTGCTGGGGTCACGTTGCTTGATGTTGTCACGGTAACTCGATGTACTAGCTAGCTGCTTTCCTCCGAGCGCTGAAACACGACGGAGGTGGGACTGTGTCGTTGATGTGGACGATGTTTTCAACACCACAACGTCTTAACACGGGAGGTGTGTGTTGTGCTTTATTTGAGGAAGCGATCCGTTGTCTTTCCTGTGGACAGGATGGCTTGGAAGGAGAGCCTAGAACCCCAGATCTGTGTACGTGCGTTCATCTGAACGTCAGAGAAACTGTTTCTCCTCCCGTCGTTTTCCGAATTTGTTTCCACCGTCTTCTTAAGCTAGGTTGATATAAATCTGTCTGTCAAACATTATATTTCCTTAAGTCGCTGTTTACTCTTTTGAGCTGAGCCGTTGCTATATAATAAATGCTAGATCGATAAAAAGTGTACTGCTTAGCAATAGTGCTTCAGTGCTGCTTGGATGTTTTAAGATGAGGTAGTTTGATATCTATTTGCTATGTAACAAATACTCTGCTTTTAAATTGAGTCTTACACTAAGAAATAATAGATATATTGGTTTTATCCAAAATATTTTGTCTTGCTTAGATTTCATTGTGCAGTGTATGGCCTATGGTGGAATAAACAATGGTAAGAAATGCATGTCTAAGTTTATGTTCTATTTCTACCCCCAAGCTGTGATATACAAAGTAGTGAGAGGATCCATGACTGGTTGTTATACAAAATGTACTGCAGTACCAAATATCGACCACTAGATGGGGGCACAGCGTTCCATGAACTACTTAAACATTTTTAAACAAACCTGGAAAGCGTCAGATATTAGTTTCTTTGTCTCTCTGTCTACCTATGTCCTATAATATACTTAAGCTTATTTCAGTCGATATTTCCTAGACATTTTGCATTGGCTATTTAACACACAGTTATATATATATATATAAAAATATAATAATGTCTTTGTAAAAGTACATAAAAATATACACTACCGCTAAAAGGTTCGGGGTCACTTAGAAATGTCCTTATTTTCGAGAGGAAATCTTTTTTTCATTTTTTTAATAAAATAACATTAAATTGAACAGAAATATAGTCTAGACATTGTTAATCTTCTTCTTCTACTTCTTCTTCTTCTTTACATTTTCAGAAACCATCTCTCCTGTGTTCCAATGGCACATTTTGTTAGCTAATCCAAGTTTATCATGTTAAAAGGGTAATTGATCATTAAAAAACCCTTGTGTAATATATGTGTGTGTGTGTGTGTGTGTGTTATTAACAATAAGAGCAGAGAAAGTTGCCATCAGGTTAATTATACAGCTTTATTGTGTATACGTTTTAGTAGACTCAGGAACGGCGCTAACCCTAAATGATTACAACAGATACTAGCTGGAGTCGCCATAGAAATGGAGGAGCTGGAAGGGTGGAATCTTCTCTGGTTTCAAAAGAGAAAAAGATCCTCTGGCAGAAACATGGACTTTCATTTTAAAACCTCTTCACTGTTTCATTTTGGTTATTTTTAGAGGAAAACAGACTTTCCTTTTGAGCTGAGAAGTATTGCAATAGGCTACTGGAACAGCCTTAGCCTCTAATTGACTCTAGGTGAAGAAATTGACCCATAATGCATCAGGGTTTGCTGCTTCCGGTCACACAGGAAGTAAGGCTTAGATCATGTGATTCATCGAGTGATTCTGACTTCCTGTTCCTCACCTGGCTCATCCATGCTGATCATAACAAGAAGAGAATATTATAATAATGTCCTAGAATTGTCTAGAAAATGATACCCTATTCTACTGGGAGTACACGGATATATTTAAAGGTTGGGAGAAGGAGGGGTAGGGGGGAGAAAGTGAGCGAGAGATGGAAGGAGTGGAGAAGAGGGATGTGAACGTGTGGACACATCAACCCTCTAGCTCAGGCCACACCGCCTCTCAAGATGAGGGGTGTTTGTTTGGTGGTGGAGAGCCCCCCCGGTGGCCCGGCTCCATCTCTCTCTGCTCTGGAGCCCCTTTAAGAGGGGGCGGCTGCGTTGGCCTTGTCATCACGGGTGACGGGGATGCTGCGCTCGCCACGGCCGGACTCGTTGCCCCCGTTGACCTTGGGCCCCATCAGGGTGAGCAGCCCGTCGGTGGACAGCGTGCAGGTGATAGCTGATTGGTCGACGCTGGAAGGGAGGCGGTACCGACGGTGGAACTCACGGGAGATGTAGCCATGGTCGTCCTGGAGACGGAAGGGGGAGAGAGGGGTCAGAGAGGTGGAAGAGAGGAGATAGGGAGGAGAGAGGGAGTGAGAGAAGAAAGGATGGAGAGAGGGGGGATAGAGGGTGGAGAGAGAGAGAGGGAGGGAAGAGAGAGGGCAGAGAAAGAAAGAGGAGAAAGGATGGAGAGAGAGAGGGAGTGAGGGAGGAGAGAGGATGGAGAAAGGGAGTGAGGGAGGAGAGGATGGAGAGAGGGAGTGAGGGAGGAGAGAGGATGGAGAGAGGGATGTGAATTTAATTGGATGATGTAAAATGCATACACTGATGTTAAATGATAAATGATAAACGTAGAAATGTGTTTTACACTGATGTTAAATTATACATTTCGCTTTTTTACACTGTTAAATAGTTAGGGTTGCGGTGATCATTTGCATTGGGGAATAGATATAGATAGAATAGATATTGAATACAATTATTTTAAGATCCACTGTGTGTGACTGACCCAAGATGAAAGGATATTCATTAATAATATTATTGTTATAATGATGTTAAAGAGTGTCCAGGGGTCCTCAGTAGACCAGAGGCCTATACCATGAAGAGAGTTCAACATCCCCAGGCTATCTTTTTGTTACCTGCTTCACAAAATAGCCGTCTGGTTGCAACAGAGACCATCGTGTGGGTTGCCCGATTGAGCTGTGCCCATTTTCAAAATTCAAACACTTTTTAGCTGAAAGTTAGTGTTGTTTTTTTGGTGTCAGGTTCTTCTTTCACTCTTCTTAGCAGTGTGAGTTAGGGTTTTGTTT
>CM030191.1:12936394-12938894 GCA_017639675.1 Aplochiton taeniatus
TAGTTCTACTTTAGCCTAAAGGCAGGCCATTAGTAACATTAGTCTGTCCACCAGACCGGAGGTGTAGTGGGGGAAGCTTGGAGCCGTACCCAGGCTCTAAGCTCCTTGCCTGGGCTGCGGAGTATGCCAGTGCTTGGGTCCAGGTCTGGAGCTCCACAAGGGGGCCTTCTCTAGGGGCCGTAGACAGGCTCCAGACCCCCAGCTCGGGTGGAGGCCAGGTGGTGGTGCCCTGCCCAGGAATAGGGCTGTGTCTGGGGGTAGGTGAGAGGGGTCGCCCTGGGCCGGGTGAGGTCCTCTGGCTCCGGACTGAAGTGCAGCTGGGTCTGCAGGAGATGAGCGGCCGACTCCACAGACGAGGAGAGAGACGGGGTGGGGGGAGAGAAGCGGGAGGGGGAGGGGGAGGGGCAGGGGGAGAGGGACAGGTCCAGAGGTTGCTCCGAATGGGCCAGGTTGTAGAACTGAGGGAGAGGGGGTGAGGGGCAGAGGGTTGGAGTGGGGGGACGTGGCCGGTATTGTAGGGGATAGCAGTCTGAGTGGGGGGGGGGAGGAGGTGTGCATGCTGTTGGAGGAGGTGGTCTTGTAGGAGGTGTGTGTGTATATAAGTTAGGGAATGGGATGGGAGGAGGTAGTCTTGCAGGAGGAGGTGTGTGTGTATATAGGTTGGAGAAAGGGAGAGGAGGAGGTGGTCTTGCAGGAGGAGGTGTGTGTGTATTTATGTTGTAGAGAGGGAGAGGAGGTGGTCTTGCAGGAGGAGGTGTGTGTGTATTTATGTTGTAGAGAGGGAGAGGAGGTGTTTGTGTTCTAGGAGGAGGCGTTGGTGTTGTGGGAGGTGTGTGTATGTAGATGTAGGAGAAAGTGCGAAGCGGTGGTGTGTGTGTTGTGGGAGGCGGTGTGTGTGTTGTGGTGGGTGGTGTGTGTGTTCTGGTTGGCGGTGTGTGTGTTCTGGGAGGAGGCATGAGCAGGAAAATGTTGTTGGGAGGAGCAGGAGGTGCAGAGACAGAGGGAGGAGGAGGATGAGGAGGAGGAGCAATGTGTGGGGAGGAAGAGCACTGCGCTGTAAAGTACAGCACGGGAGCAGGTTGGGAGGGGGAGGTGGGGAGGTAGAGGAGGAGAGGGGGAGACTGGGAGGAGACGGGGATCAGAAAGTGCTGAAGAGGGACATGGCATATTCTGTGAGGACAAACAGACACCGATTTAGAAGGTTAAAATGGCGGACATATTCTGTGAGGACACATAGACACAGGCTTAGGGGGTAAAAATGGCTGATATATTCTGTGAGGACATAAAAGCTGTCTCCATTCAGGGGCCGCATCCTTCGAAGGTTGCATTTGAAGACCGAATACGTCACAGCGGCGCTGCAGGGCTGTCCCATTTCGAAGGCTCCTTCAAATGCGGCCTTCTCTCCCCAAATTTGGAGGATGCAAAATGGATACTTCACGGCCTAACCAATCCCAGAATTCATCGCGCGCTGGTGATGATTGGATACAAGTGTCATGACGCCAGGGTAAGGGTGGGTACAGCTGGTGAGGTGAGTAGGTAACCCTCAGTGGACCAGACCGTGTCATGTAATGTCACGTAACCACCCTCCGTTCGGCCTTCACGGTCTTATAAGGCGTGCCTTTGTGCGGCCCCTGAATTGAGACACAGCTGTAGACACAGGCTCAGGAGGGTGACACGGCGTGTGAATAATCCTACGTCACATTCACCTTTATTAACACTAACCCTGACCCTAAATACCCTCAACGTAAAATACCACCTCCCCTAACCCTAACCCTAACCCTAAATACCCTCAACGTAAAATACCTCCTCCCCTAACCCTAACCCTAAATACCCTCAACATAAAATAAAACCTCCCCTAACCCTAACCCTAACCCTAAATGCCCTCAACGTAAAATACCTCCTCCCCTAACCCTAACCCTAAATACCCTCAACATAAAATAAAACCTCCCCTAACCCTAACCCTAACCCTAAATGCACTCATCGTAAAATACCTCCTCCCCTAACCCTAACCCTAACCCTAAATACCCTCAACATAAAATAAAAACTCCCCTAACCCTAACCCTAACCCTAACCCTAACCCTAAATGCCCTCAACGTAAAATAGCACCTCCACATCACAAGACGTTGATTTTCTCTTCAGAGACAAAAAAAATATAAATATATAAAAAATTTGAATATGATTGGTGGTTGTTACCTCTGGTTGGGGTCCTGAGGAGATGAGGGTCTGTCTTTGGCTGCGCCTGGCTTTGGCTGGGGGAGGTTTGGCTGGGGGGGGTTCTGAGGGCCCGGGTATGGGAAGAAGATGGACAGGACCTGTAGTGAGTAAGTAAGTGAGTACATTTTATTTATCAAGCACCTTTCAAACCCTGAGTTATAAGGTGCTCCACAAACATAAAAACGTAAAAAAAAAGAACGTAAAAACATGAAATGTAAAACGTCAAAACATGAAAGGTAAAAACGTAAAAACATGAAATGGAAAAACGTAAAAAAACATAAAAAAA